>JANJYP010081872.1:0-10804 GCA_024605115.1 Rastrelliger brachysoma | reverse complement strand
AATGCGTGGATGACGGGGACTGACTGGACTGACTGACCTGAGCTACTGCTGCTGCTGGTTCTGGGGATTTGTACGTGCGCATGCGCTAAGAGGAGGGGGTGGGGGGGAAACAAGCCGTGCAGGCTCCATTGCGCATGCGTAATTTGGTTGTACGGCACGAGTGGATCAAACTTTAATGAGAATAAAATTTAATCGATTTAGTTTAATACACAGGAAATTAACAGACCACTATTGTTACAAGTGATGCAATGGACTTAATTGATTAAAGCTTTTAAAGAAAAGTAATGACATGATCTGATTGCAGCTGTTTAAAAGCGGGGTTGGGAAGGTTACTTTGGAAATAGTTACCCTATTTAAAATTCAATATGTAGTGCAACCATTTCAATTACTTAATCAAGATCATCTCATTTATAACAATTGATTACTTTCTGATTACTTTTCTAACTTTCTAATCAGTGTGTCCATCTGTTAGGGAAAGTGTACCCATTTAGCCTATCAGGTGTTTTTCATGGATACTGACAAGATATATAACAGAGATAAAGCAAAATTTTACTGTTATTTACAAATGTCTTTATTATTTGATGTAGATTTTGGAACATAAAAAAGATATTTTATAAAAAAAGAGTCAAAAGTCTGGCTTTGGATTAATTGGTACTGTGACACCATTTAAGTCAAAGCGAGCTCTAAATAAGCCTACATTGTGATTTATTTTCAAGATAACAGAAATTGTGTTTTGAAAGAATTAAAAGCATCAATATATGTATTTGGTAACATGTTAAATATTCTAAAAATGAGAAAATGCCCTCCTTCTGAGCAAAATCTTACATAACTTCATTTGTAACCCCTTTTGTAATCATCAGCATGTTCATAAGCAACTATAATTTATTTTGTAGCCTAGTTAAACTGCATAATCCCAGCACTGACAGAGTAATAATTAATTGATTAGTTAATCTACAGGAAATTAACCACCTACACTATTTTGATAAGTGATCCTCATTTATTAAACCTCCTTAATACCCTGTGTGTCTGTGGCAATAGTCCAACAAAGAACACAGACAATTAACAGCATAGCACTCAATAACAGCACAGTATATTGCCCTAAAACGTCGTCAACTATCATTAATTGAGTACAGCAACATTTAAGTGTAACAACTGTCATGTCACATGTGGAAAGATTTGAAATAGCCAGAATAAGTGTAGTGGTGGTCCGAAACCTGAACTGTGCTGAGAGAAGAGTTGAAAGCAGATGGACTCTCAAGAGAAAGATATTAAAAAGCAGTTATCTGTTTTTTTACAACACATGGATTTCTTCAGTGGATGGAGTTTTCTCAGTTGTCATTGATGAATCTGTTGACATGAAAGTTTTTTAATGTTATGATCTCATCCAAAACACCCCTACAGGATCCATTAACATATAAAGCATAAAAGTTCTTTCTTGAGCTTAAGAAAAAAAATAATAATTTCAACTCAAGATCCTGTTACTTTCTGGAGAATATGAATATGTTTATGAAAAACAGTGCAGAGTGAGAGAAATAGGGGAATATGAATATTAGACAATGGAGAGGTTATGTATGTGTGCATATAGAAAGTATGTGTTTCTGTATAATCTCAGCTTTTGAATGAATACACACAAATGTAATTGTGTAGCTCTGTAAAAAGGAATTTCATCCACCCACATTGTGTCTGGTTCTGCATGGCAATTAAATAAAAGGTTAACCTTAAAACAATTCTGAAAGAGGTTTTTCTTGGCATAATCATCCTTCCTGTTAGGCTACTACTGGCCATCTAAAGTTCCCCTCATAATGCACTTACAATGTAATTGATGGGGGTCAAAATCCATAAGGCTCCTGTGCAGAGGACTATGAACAGGAGGAAAGACCTCTTCCAGATTGTTATTTTAAGACACCCCTTTAACTCTAATTTACCTTTAAACTGGGTCTGACCACAAGAAAAGTTTCAACTGCCTCCTTGTCAATGTGTTTGTATCTTTAACACTAACTAGTTAATTCTGTTTTAAACTTTTTCTTTATTTTTCAGATCATAAACAGATTAAAAAAAACCTATGAGCAATTTCTTTCTTTCTTTCTTTCTTTCTTTCTTTCTTTCTTTCTTTCTTTCTTTCTTTCTTTCTTGCTTTAACCCCGCCCGTCTAAAAAATCCTGCTGATTTAAAACATGCTGCCACCAAGCACTGTGGTCACAGTGGGCGGGTTCTAAATGGCCAAACTGACCAATAGAAACGCGAGCACCGGTTAATTGACACCTCGATGACGAAAGAGTGCGCCTCAGCTGTCACGACGCGCGAAAGATCAAAATTTCTCCTCGGTGCGCGGATCAGGCGGGAGGACAACGGGCGGCTGAGCTAAACGCGGTCTAAATGCGCTTTAAACGACTAAAATAACCCATTTGCCACACAGGCAATAACTTTAAGACGTCTGTTGTGGCTTCTACGATTTAATGAAACGTTGTCTTCGCTTGTTTATTTGACAAAAAGAGCGATAAAACTAAACCGGCGGACAAAGATGAGCCTCGTCCTCTCTCAACAACAGGTGAGCAAATGCTTCTCAGTTTAGACATCTAGCTAATATTAATATATCCTCACATTAATTACACTTTATAAGAACATACCAACGAGCTTGTTAAAGTATTGTAATATAAATACATTTGTTAATTGTGTAGTTTGTTAGCTTTAGCCACTTAGCTCGCTCGCTAGGTTTAGTTTAACTTAGCCAGTTGAGGCTGGCCTGTTCACATCGACTAAAGCTGTTTTAGTTAAACATTTTACTTTATCACCGTTTAATGTCATATCGTATACAAGTAGATTTACTCCATAACATTCATATGATCCTAGTTTAGTCACCGAAATAGTCTATTTTTGTGTGCTTTCACTGTTTTAATGTATGCCTCATGTAACATAAGGGTGCTAACTTCTGTGCTCATTGTTTGCTTCGTTGCAAGGCGCCACTGATGTCTTTAAACAGCTATTTAGCCTCCAAAAGCTACACAATTGACGTCCATTTTCACATCGACTTTGCAAAGAACAATCATTTTCTTGAATGCAGTTAAATAAATATTAATACATGCCATATCTTTTAAGCTACCGCGTTATTCAGATGGACTGTCACTGACCTGCCTGCTGCTTTCAATATGACAGCAATAATAATAAATAATTTTAGAAAAATGTGCCTTTTGCCAGATTAGACATTGTATTAAATATGTAAAAAAAAAAAAATATGTGAACAAACATGAGTATTTTGCAGCCACCACATATTTTACTATTTAAAAGATTAATTTGCATGTTGATTGATTTTCTCTTTTTGTGTTGTGGTTCCCAGGCTGAGGGCCTCCCAGCTGTGGCCCAGACAGCAGCAGAGAGCGACTCAGACAGCGGGATGGGCTCTCCTGCTGAGGAGCTGGTGTCTGAGGCGACTAACAAAAATGATGAGCGTCCAGGTGAAGTAACACAATAATAGAAAATGATCCAAACCTGAAACAAGACATAGACCAAGCCTGTTTGGCTTAGTGAATTATGGGATTGGTTATATGTTAAGATCATTAAAATTAGAGTTCATCTATATTAATCAGTTGATTTTTGTTTCACACATAGCTTACAAATAAGTTAGAGTAGTACAACAAGTTACAGATCACTATTTAAAAGACAGTACATGATACACATACTTGCAAAAAGAAGTGCGCATTAGATAAGTGTCTCTAGCACATTGTTGTACATATAGATAACAGGTCAGGGACGCTGTCTTCCAAGATAATTGTTTTGAAGAGTCACATTAGTTTTGCATGGCTATACAGGCTGTATACATAAAATAAAATAGAATACAATCTGTAACAACAGAACCACTTTTTTTTGTTTTAGTCCTGTTCTGCGTGTTCATTCCCCTCTGTCCCAAATTCTTTGAGATATCCATCATGTCTGTTGACTGTTTCTAAATGTTTATTCTTTGTCCAGATTCTGACGATGATGAAGACATCACAGCTCACAGAAAACCTCGCCGTAATGCCATCAGAGACAGTGACAGCGAGGAAGAGGAGGAAGCTGCGGACAACAGCGTAAACATGGCCGAAGCGCTGGTGCTATCAGCTTCCAGTGCAGAGGAGATGGAGACTGAAGATGTCGGAGAGAAGGATGAGAAGAAAAAGACACATAAGGGAAAGAGAATAACCCGTGCTCCTATTGACAGCGATGACAGTGAGCCTGATCAAGATGAATTTAAGGAAGTGGATGAGCAGGAAAAAGAAGGAGAGGAGGAGGTGAAGACAAAGACGGTGAAAGAACGGAAGAAGAGGGAGAAGAGTCAGAGGCATCGGGAGAAAAAGGAGAAGCATAGCAAAGCAGTGGAAAAACTGAAGAAGAGGAAAGAGAAATTTTCTGACAAGAGTGAGGTGAGTGCAGCTTGAGCTTCTGTCAATAACATTTTTTCTTCTATTTGTAAGTCTTTGTTCACAGTGTTTGGTACGGCAAGGTTCCTCAACTTGTCTGAACGTGTGTGGAAACAAATTCTGTGTCTTGATAGGTTTGGAAAAGGGATAAAAATGGATATATTGTTATAGATCAATATTACTGTTTTATATATATTGTTTGACATATGACTAAATATTTGTAAATTCCCGTAACCTAACATTATTAGAAATCTTTTTTTGATCAAAGTGTTATGGCAGTGTGTGACTAAGCCTACTTCTAAAGATGCAGACCACATAAGTTTCATGTCATGCTCACATCACGCTCTTCCCCCCATCATTTCCTGTTACTTCTCGGCTCTAGCAAAGTGCCCCAATTTGTGTGTGTGTGTGTGTGTATTTTGATGTTGTAGTGTTTGTGGAGCTGTGATCTGTTTGAATCATGCAGGAGTTTTGTACATGTATATCAAATGTTAAATAAAGTACAAGTAGAATTTAGTGAATGTTGTAGAAAATGTTTTATTGCTGAGTTGTTGATTATATTTTTTGGGGGTTTTTTCGTATTTATTGTATTGTATTATATTGATTTGTACCCAGGATGCACCTCTTCCTCGGGCTCTGAATGACAGTGGATGTCTGCTGGGTGACAACGACCTCTTTGACACTGGTCTGGATGAAGAGGAAGAGGAGGAGGAGAACGAGGAGGAAGAAGAGTCTCTGGAAGCCATCCGAGCTGCAGTCCAGCTCAAGATGAAAAAACACAATGTACAAATACGATTTTACAGTTTGTATATTTTATTAGAAACATTATTACTTTTGATTTTCACTTGTCTCTCACTTGGCCTCCGTCTGACTAGTGTGAAATTCTGTTCCAGGACCCTCTTCTGGATCGGTATGACGATGATGAAGAGGCGCCAGAAAAACCTCAGCGCGTGGTAAGACGTGCCAAATGTTGTCAAATTACAGGACCACACGGATTCAATTTGTTGGAAGTCTGCAGCGTCTCTGCTAAATCCTGAACAGTGATCCTTTTTTTTTTTTTTTTTTTTTTTTTTTTAAACCAAATATTTACCAGAAAGAGTTTTTCACATTTACAACTTGTGTGGTGTTTTTTAGGAGAGGAAAGCTGCACGTGCCAGCAAAGAGGCGATGAAGCAGCTCCACAGTGAGTCACAGAGGCTGGTCAGAGGTCAGTTTACAAGACACACTTTGAGTTGTTTTTTTTTTTTTTTTAAGATTTTATTTATCACTGGAATGTTTTTACTGCTGCTTCTTTGACGCTGCCACCAAAACCTCAAGCTGGTTTGGTTTTGGATCCTAATTTGAAATGTGTGGTTCACATTTTAAAAAGGCTTCCATGTTGGTGAGGCTACATCTTTGACATGTTCCTCTGTCTTTGCAGAGTCTACGCTTGGTCTGCCCTACCACATTCCTGAGCCGAAGACCATCAACCAGTTCTTTAAGAAGAGAGCAAGGCCGGAGGGTCCCGCCATGGCACTGTTGAAGTAAATACAAACATAAACATTTAACACATTTCTCAGGTTAGCAGTCAGTACTATATGCTGATGGATTACAAAAATCATTCTATTTTCACTAATTTTGCTTAAATTTCTGTGATTCATACACACACAATCAGATTGAGTCAAAAGATTTGAGGCTACAATAAAAACCTCCAAAAATTAATATCCTGACTTTCCCTTCAGATCTACAAAGTATTCAGCCATGATGTTGGAGACTCTTCCACCTCCAGCTCCAGCCTCACCTCCTAAAAACGGTCCCAGTGAGCCCCAGCAGCCATCCACAGAGACAGAGCAGGATGCTCACCCCTCTCTGGATCTCTCCTCCACTCAGATCCAGTCCATACCTCACCCTGCCGCTACCTCGTCCCCACAGCAGGAGAGCCTCAGTCAACCCAGAGAAACTACTGAAGGCCCAGGAGATGCAGATCAAGAATCTGGGCCGATGCTTTACCTCTCTGAGAGTCTCCAGGAGTCGGTCCCATCAGACGCTGTGGTGACTTCTCCTCTTGGCTCTGGAGATGAAGCCTCTGCTGCTCCTCTAGATCAAAGCCAGACTGCAGCTGTGTCTGTTACTGAAGCACAACAAGAAGAGGCTGGATCTGGGGCTTTGATGGAGCCTCCAGCACCTCAGTGTGCAAGCGTTGATGCAGCTCCAAAAGAACCCACAGTGCAGCCACCTACTAAACCCAAGATGGACAAATTGGCCAGACTGAAGGCGCTTGGACTGAACCCTCCACCTGTTGCCAAATTGTGTGCTGATGAGGGAGATTTTATTCAGCTTGAGTTGCCACCGCTCAACCCCGGTGAGTCACGACCATTTCAGGATTTCAAGGAATCAAAACTCTGACTGTATTAAGTCAGATCAAACCCTCTTAGTGTTATACTGATTTTTAGTATTCCTTCTCTGCTTTAATCAGGTGTGGAGGCCTTGAAGGAGCGTTACCTTCGTCACGTTCAGGCACCCGTACGTACACAGGGAGAGCGTACGATGCAGCTCAACATCATCCGTAAAGACAGCACACCGTCAGGCCAGGAGGAGCTGCTCACTGAGGCTGTCACCGTCACTGTTAAAGAGGGAGTAGAGGAACCTGCGGTCACCAAACCCGGTGAGTTTTAAGTGTATTTTAAACAGGGGAATCAGAGGTTAGCTTTCACATCAAGTTAAATTTTCTCCTGACTGATCTCCTCTTTTCCTCTGTGTAGGAGAGAAGCTGTTGACTCTGAAGCAGCAACTGCTGCTCGCCATGGCCCAGCGGAGGGAAGAGGAGAGGGCACGCAAGGCTGAGCTGAATCGCCTTGACAACGAAGAATGTGAGGAGGAAGAAGAGGAAGATATGACCGATGAGTCTGATGTAGAAGAGGTAAGAGTTTGCAATATGTCAGATTACTTAATTACACTAGGGTTTGTGATATTTTGTGTGCCGATACTGTATCGATACACAGCTGTCAAGTATCAGTCTTTTAATTATGTGTATTGCACAAGAAAATTTAACTTGCACAACTTTTTGCATTATTCAAAATACCCTTAGTAGTACAGCAGTCTACATATGTTCATGCTTGCATTTAATTAAGTTGGACTAGACCAGGGGTGCCCAATCCTGGTCCTGGAGAGCTACTGGTCCTGGAGAGTTACTGGTCCTCCATGTTTTAGGTATCTCCTGACTCTTAACACACCTGATTCTAATAATGAACTCATTACCAAGCAGTTTAAGCTTTGTAAGTTGCTTGGTAATGAGTTCATTATTAGAATCAGGTGTGTTAGAGGCCGGAGATACCTAAAACATGCAGGGTGGTAGCTCTCCAGGACCAGGATTGGGCACCCCTGGACTAGACTAATAAAAACAGTTAAGATGTTAATAATATTTCCTTTGGGGACACAATATACAGTTGGAAAAAATGCAATTAAATGCAATAAAATTCGTAATAATATCACGTAGCCTCCAGTGATTGCCACATCAACTTTACACACATTTCTATTCTTATAATCTGTTCCTGTTTGTCTCAGGGTGTCGATGAGCTTTTGGGAGGTGCCGATGGGGGAGATGAGGCAGAGGAGGAGGAGGAAGAAGAGGAAGGCAGTGTGGTCCAGAGTATCAGGAGCCATTCTCCGGTGGTGCTGAACGGACCCTCGCTGACTCCTGACCTGGTTAACACAGATGGCACACTCATGCTGTTCCCTGGCAACTCTTGCTCTCGCACCGGGTAAGTGGGTTTGGAGTCTGAGGTCAAGTGTTTGTTTAAGCTTAAAATCTGCGAGACTTCTGTGTAAATTGTAGCTTTGCGTGTAAAGAGAACATGCACTTACGAATAATTATAGAGATACCTCATAAAATTACTACTTTAAAGTTTCTTTTTATGATATGTAGTGTTTTCTTTTTTTTTTTCGCATTTTATAGAAATTGCAACTTGGATTCCTGCTAGAAAAAACTTAAATTTCTTTCTTTCTTTTTTTTGAAGTGAGTGTTTTCATAGTTGTTTTTGCACCATATGTTTTCTTTTTCTATATAAATAAAGCCTCAAATCCACTTTTCTCATTTTTGTTAGTGATGGCGGGAGGAGGTCTGGTCCCTCTGGACAGGACAGCCTTAATAAGATGGGTGAGTAAGATCCAAGTTTTAACAGTCAAAATAGACAAATGTTAGCCTGATGTAAATGCGTAGTTATAATTACAGCAGGTGCTATTAATTAGGGTTTGTTTTTTTTTGTTTTTTTTAAAAAAAAAAGCTTGCAGCATAATGATCACTTTTTTTTTTTTTTTTTTTTTTTTTTTTTTTTTTTTTTTTATCCTCACCTCCAGAAGAGGACGACTCTCTGTCCCAGGCAAAAGACAACAGCCACAACAGCAGCTTTGAGTTGGCGGCCTCCATGATCACCTCCTACCAACCTGTCATTCAACAGCGCTCCACAGGAAGAGGCGTTTCCAGCTCCACCATGTTTCGCTCCCCTTCTCCCTGCTTGTTAAGGCCGAGCTTCTTCAGCTCTGCTTCAAAGGTGAGAGAGAAAATTTATGTTTAGTTATATCTTATTGATTATCTAAATAATACAGCTTAAATGAATAGGGGTTTTAATTCCCATCGCACCCAGTACACAATTTAAGTGTCATAAATTATACTGCTTGCATACATGTTGTTGGTTTCAGAGTGAGGTAGGGTTATTATTACAGTTTTTAAATTTAAAATTAAATTAGTTTCAGTTTAGTTTTAATTTGGAGGAATTCAAACAATTTTTATTTATATAGCACCAAATCACAAGGCACTAGTGTTGACTAGTTGTAGTTTAGTTTTTATTTAGTTTTAGTTGTAGTTTTAGTTTTCCTGGTGAACCCAAATTGAACGGGACAGTAAAAAGGAGAGCACAAAATGACAACTTGTTTTTATTTTTATTTCAGTTAACTAAATTATTTCTTCACTGCTAGTTTAGTTAATTATGATAACCATAGAATGAGGTGGTTTAATTTCCTCTTTGTGTGTAACAGAGCTCAGGCAAACTCTCCGAGCCTTCTCTCTGCCTCCCCATCGAGGACTCGCAAGACCTGTACGTACCTACCTCCCCAAGCGCTGACTCGGGGCCCCTGGGTGGAGCAGCTCCTGCCGCCAGCCTGGGCGGAGACTCCCAAGGTCGCTTCTCCCTAGAAGACGACACCCACTCCCAACTGCTCGACGCAGATGGCTTCCTTAACGTCGGGCCTCGCGCCGGTGCGCCTCGCTCCCACAAGAGGCAGCTGATCCTGGACAGCCTGGATGAAAACGCCATGGATGCCAACATGGGGGAGCTCTTAGGGTTGTGCTCAGGTGTTTTTGGGACAGCAGAGAACAACTCTGATGGAAGTGGACAGGTGGCAGCGGGCCTCGGGACAACGCAGGAGGATGAGCTGCTCGGGTTGTGCTCAGGAGCGTTTCCGCCCACGTTGCCTGACAAGGAGCAGACGGAAACGGAGAAGAGAAAGGAGAGAGAGGAGGATGAGGATGCTATGGATCAGCTGCTGAGACTGGGCTCTGGCAAGTTTCCTGGTCCAGGTAAAGGAGCATGTGTTCCCTCTTTGTGTTTTTAATTAAAAAGAACCTGCGGTGAAAACCAACTTCAGTTCACTAAAACCATGATGCAGGCTGTTGCTAAACACTGGAGACATGTCTAATTATTGAAGTCATTCACATGTGATTACCAGATTCTGCCTATTAAAACAAACATAACTCTTACTGATGCAAGACATTTAACAGTGTACCTCCCTGTTAAAGTTCTGTTTTTAAGATGACTTTTTAGTTTTCTTTGTGTTCTTTTTACATTTTATGATTTTGGTGCTAGTTTTTTGTACTTTTATCCACATTTAGTCTTTTTTTTTTTTTTTAAATCCTTCAAAATTTAGATTTTCATGATTTTAAATGATTGAGTGAGTCAGTGGTTTTGCTTCCTGTTGCACAATGTTCATGTTTGTCCCTTTTTTGAATCCAATTTTAGGTTCTGCTCACATGGCGTCACCAGCACAAGACAGGTACTGATCCAATATTTAGTCATTAATCAGAAAGAAAGTAGCTGTTTTTTTTTATTCCATGTTTTGCTGAATACTTCTTGTGACCTCTTTTACTCTTTACCTCAGTCCAATTTAATAAAATCTTTAAGGCAATGTTAATGTTTATATAAGATTCTCAAAATGTTGATTTCTCTCTACAAAGAAAAACAAAGCCAGAGGAAGAAGAGCAGGAGGAAGAGGACTGTGAGTTCAGGCTTATGTCAGATGTGGAAAGTCACAGTGAGCAGGTAAAAAATATTTCTCTACAAACACAAAACCTCACTGACTCTTTAATTCATATGAGAGAAATGATGAAACAAGTGCATTTTGACTTTACAGGAAGACAATGATGAGGATGGTGAAGA
>JANJYP010081855.1:0-12247 GCA_024605115.1 Rastrelliger brachysoma | reverse complement strand
TGTGTCTACCACTGTAACCAGAAATGGTGAAAAGTGTATCTGAAAGGAAGGATCCCCTTATCTAAAAGCTCTTAACATACAGATTCCCTGACAGTATCTTACTTGGTGAAGAAACAAATAAAAATTGTCCTCATGTTTTTCTTTATTAGTTTGACAGAAATACATTCTGACCTTTGAGAAGAAATATCTGCACACATTAGTAACAACCTCATCATAACTCTTTCTCTCTTTATTCAACTTAGAACAAAACTAATCACTCTACATTATTCACATTCATTTGCACACATCTGCAGCACAAGTTATCTTGATTAAGAATAGTTGCCCTTAAAAAGCCAAAGCCCTGCAAGCACTCAGCAAGTTTATAACCTTTTGTCACTTTTAAAGTTTATAGTAGTCTCTCAGCCTCCCATCTTGGTTTGAATAGCCAATAAACATTTGAGAATATCTAGTATTCCAGTAAAACAACAAAAAAATAGTTTTTATTATATGTTGTCATTAAATCATCATTATATATTTTTTTGTCCTCTCCACAGCGTTCAGGCAGAGATCCACGGGGCTCAGATAACCTATCGGCCAAGTCATCAGACAGTGATGTAAGCGACGTGTCCGCTGTGTCGAGAACCAGTAGTGCCTCTCGGTTCAGCAGCACGAGCTACATGTCTGTCCAATCAGAAAGGCCGCAAGGAAACCGCAAGATCCGGTAGGCTGACTTCCACCACTGGGGGAACAGTGGACTTTTTCTCACTCTTTAAACCCATCAAGCTGTTATCAGGAATGAACAAACGTCCCCCCTCCCTCAGATGTGAACTTTTCTCCCCACGTATGTTGCCATGTCCAGACAATCTCAGCTTTGAAATTGTGTGCACCTGGTTAAACTCTGAGAGGAAAATGCACCGCCTAGCACCGTGTCATTTTCTCACTCTGATGGGTTCGGGTTTGGCTCCATTTAGCAAGCTCCGGAACCAAATGGTTGAACTCTGCTCATTCAGGCTGAGGGGGGAAGTTTGTCCATACCTGACAACACACACTGAAACATAAAACACATTGCATCTGTTTGGGTGTTGTTTTATATCAAAGCAAAAAAAAAAAAAAAAAAAGCAAAAAAAAATCAAATTCATTTGCATGGCGCTTTGCTGTAAGTCTGCATTCGTCTTTTTTTTCTTTTGTTTTTAATTAATCTTGGCTGCAGTAAATGTCTGTGTTCGTCTTTCTTTCTCTTGTTGTTGACATTATTCATGCTTTGTTTGGTTTTCTTTCTGCTTTGCATGTGCCGCTGTCTCTCGCTTCTGTTTCCATCTTCAGCCAGTTACGATCAAGAAGCCAGTCTCGAGAGGGGGATGAGCTATTAGGAGAAGTGCTAGAAGAAGAGGAAGGGGGTGGTGGTGGAGGAGGAAGAGGAGAAGGAGGGGAAGGGAGAAGGACCAGTAAAGAGGGGAGATCGCAGGGAGGGAGGAAGGGATCAGGGGGGAAGGTAGACACAGACAAGGAGCATCATGAGGATTTGGTGGAGAACGAAGACGACTTGCTACAGAGGAGTATCTCAGAGACTGACCTCAGGTAACACATGTGTGGCAGCCTCCAACTGTAGACTCCTACTAACAATAATGAAGACCTTTAGCCGTCCTGTGTTCCACTCACTCTTATGTGAAGACCTACAACTGTGCACGTTTACAGGATGATGTGCAAAGCAGATTGTGGTGACTATCCTCCACCCTTTAACCTTGATGATGATGTAACTGTGGCCCTATTAACCCTTTCCAGCACTGAAGTAGGGTAGCATCTGCTTGATAGTTATAGTGAGATGACAACATTGTGCTAACTCATCCAGCCTGTTGACATAATAGTAGCAGACAACATAAAAAATTACTGAAAGCATTTAAGATTTAGGACAGTTTGCCAAAATCACTAAAACAACACATTTTTCCACTTAGCCCAAATGGATTTTAGCCATGTAGACAGTTTGCGTTTACTTTGCCAAGATTCTAAGATATCTATGTCAAGAATACAAGGCAGAGGACAAGTTGTGTGGGGTTAGGATGGTATGTAACTAGAATAATAAGATGAAGGAATAAGTGAGGGTACATTTCTGTCTTATATGTTTGACTGTATTCATGTTTTTAGCTTGACATCCTCCAGTTCCAAATTGAAAAGACTACAAAAATGATCACTTGTTGTTCTATAAGAGACGACAAGCAATATACCATCATCTAAGGCATGAAATAATAATAATGATAAGGATGAGCTGTACATCCCCACACCCACCCCATACAAATGAGGTGAAGGAAATTTAGTGCACTTAACTTTGATAAATGATTTCTTCATAGAAACAATGTCCCGGTTATTCAGACTATTTCACATCTCACTGTCAATATTTCATTTATGACTACAGACTGAAAACACTGAGGTTTGTGTATTTTTCTGACTAAGTGGGACATTGCCTCTGGAAAGACTTGCTGCTCTGGAGTTTTGGAAATGTAACTTTAATACAAAACAGTGGAGATGAAAATGAAAAATGTTTCACCTCTGTTGAGCTGGAGCGGAGGCAGGAATCATAAATACGTACATGGAGCTTGAGTAAATAAACCCAAATCTATATCCTTGGCTAGATGCAGCTAGGTGAAACAAATGTCATTTGAATATTCCTACAATAATAAGGTATGAAACTTCACTCACACAGAGTGTTATTTGTATTGCAAAACCTCCTCACTTTACTTTAGATGACCGTGAGTTGATTCATTTCTCTGTGGCATTTAAAAGGCATGCAGTCTTTGCCAAGCATCCCTCTAATTTCATTATTGTGACCTTTGCCTTGTTGCCTATCTAAAAAGAATAACTAGATAGAAATACAATTTTACCATGTAGCATAGCAAATATAGCTCTATTCTATGCAGGATACATTGGTTCTGACATGTTAAGACCCAATTTAATATGACATTATTTCATCAAGGCCACAAGAGAGTATTGCTTCATTTCAGAAGAGTGTGAGACTAACAGATCTAAAATGTATGTCAAGAACAAATTGATTTGAAGTCGCACAGCAGGATAAAAGATTAGCTCACACTCCTAATAAGATGTCTCCACTATCAAATCACATTCACAGTCAGATCCGAGTTAGTGCTTCTTAAAAACATTAGTCCTATTCAATGTGTCCTTGGACTTGAGTGAGAACACATACAGATAAAAGCTACACCCCCTTATGTGCGACTAATACTGCAGCAGTGTGTACAGCCTGATTAAGAAAACGCATTTCCCATGTGTTGAAAGCCAAATGCACATGGCAGAAACATGAGCAGATCCACTGACGTGTACAGGTACAGTATAGTACCTACACAATCCATTTTTAGATACAGATTAATTCTAGAAGAAGATAAGACACTACACAGTCCATTGGCTTGCTCTGAGGCTGCAGTCTGTGTTGCTTTACTGTTGGTCTGTGTTGCATGTTTGCTGGGATGTTGCATCAGTGTTTTGTCTGTCTGTCTGTCTGTCTATCCTCATCCCTCATATGCTGCCTGAGTCCTACAGTTTCACTCTGCAACTGCAACTTGTCAACCCAAACCATCCCACATTCCTCTTCCTAACATGCCAAGAATATTTCACTGTGTCAGTACAACACACAACAACCCTCATACCACCACTGTCCACTAGCAGTCCATTCACTTTCAAGAAAGTCAGTGTACACTAAAAAACAAAAACAAAACAGAAATTAAAAATACCTGCTTGAACAAATCCATTCTCAAGATACGTATGAATTCTGTTACTATATTTCAATTTCAAACAGTGTCATCCTCCCTTTCTGAAAGTGAGTCGGATGAGCTCTGCTTATAACATGCTGACAACTCCTATCTGTGTGATCAACCCCGGTTCCTTCATGACAGCTACAGTATAAATCTGCTATACACCAACATTTGAAAGAGAAGAGTCATTGCACATTCTGCTTTCATGAGACTACAACACATGCAAAGAGACATAACAACAAAAACAAATCAGGTTCAAATCAGGAGTGTTCAATCTCCATACAAACCACACAGTATATAAGTAGATTTCAGTAATAATAGGAGGATTAATAGATTCAATAAAATAAAATGCAACTCAAAACAATGTAAATACACTAACTGAAATATATACATTTTATGACTGCAAAACATAGTATGCACTTACTGTAACAGGCAAAATGCTATGGGGAAAAACAAGCCAGATCCAATATCCTCTTTGATTTCTAAGTCTGCTGCCGGACGACTGCAAGAATTAATGAGGGAATTAAAAAAAACAAAAAAAAAACAGTAAAAAACATTTATTTTTTTATTCTCTTAAATAAAAGATTGTGTGACTCAATGAGAAGACTGTTAATGTAAAACTAATTTCAGCTACCTGCAGGCATTAACTACTACTACTGGCCAAACCAAAGTGCAATAAAATAACTGTAAACAAATGCAAAGTTAAGGCTCACCACTTTATAGGAATATGTAAAGCAATATAACCGCATCTCCTTATGTTTTTTTTTTTTTTTTTTTTTTGTCAAATCGTTCCCAATGTGCACAAATATTTCAATCAGGTCAACACCACTACCACAGACCATGACTCTTTTAATTAAATATATATACATTGTATAAACTTATGTAAAGACGCTGAGTTTTTTCTTCTCCCTCTATTCCTTTACAACTCAGCCCCAGCCTGTAACACTGGTGTCAGACAAAAACAGGAAATGGAAGAACACATGATTTTAGAATTTGTCACTGCCCTTTGTGCTGCTGCTCAGTGGCATGCTACAATTGTTTTGTTCAGTACAGACCTTTATATAATAATATGTGCTGTATGTGTGGTACTGGATATCAAAGTCACTCATTCCAGCTCTATAGCGCAGAACTGAAGAATAGAAGATGATGGTGCCTTTTTCCACGTCATAAGCTCAGCATTGTACGCTGTAATGCACTGTATGCGCTGTGATAAGAAAAGGGGCTCTGCCGGTGACGACACTTGCATCAGCCTGTGCAATGAACGTTTACAGTAAACAGAGAATTCAGCCTTATTATGAGAGCCTCAAAATTAATTCTATAAATACTGCAAATAATTATTACAGTACCCAGAGATCATTTAGTGANAGCCTTATTATGAGAGCCTCAAAATTAATTCTATAAATACTGCAAATAATTAATACAGTACCCAGAGATCATTTAGTGGGATGCAGCCTGCTTCAGGTGCTGAAACATTTGTTTACTACTTTCAATTATCTATGAAAGCATTGAAGCAGCGTGATTTGGCAGAAACATGGCTACTAGCTAGATCTACTTATGACTCATCTATGTATTGAGGTCACAGTGTAAATATGCATCTGCTGCACATTAAACAGGCCCATACGCATCATCTGAGCATAGGAACAGCATGATAACCATATGTGTTTTTAGTCCACGAGCGCTTCTACCATACAGAGAGACAAATGTGCGCTGATACACTTACACACACAAACACACACGCGACTCTAAGCTGATGTTGTAGCCTCTAGGATGTAAGGAGCTTTCCATCAGCACTTTTAAATCCCACATCACCTCTTCTCCTCCTGGTCTCTTTCATCCATTATCGTTGCCCCGGTAACAGCTCATTCATGTGAGGCAGAGTCAAGACTGGTGTTTTGAAGGACAGAGACTGATCATTACTAAAAGGAAGGAAGGAATGTTTACTTTAACCCACGTCCACCCACCCCATTCAGTAACAGGCTGTCTAGTGAATGGAAGGAAAGTCCTGCACCTGAGTTACCTCTGCAGCTGATGATATTATTTCAGTATGGGCTGCAGACCTCAGATAATCATTTCATCCCTGGTAATTTCAGTCTCTTATGAAAACTTTGTCACTGTGTTGACAAGTGTGTACCATTCTATCGCTCTGGCCAGGGGCACAGTTCCCATAGAAACCTGTTATTCTGCCTCATGAAGAAGCAATGATTTTCTCAGTGAAAGGCAAACAAGATGAGGGTATAGGGGAGGAAACGATGCACCTTGCATGACTTTTTCATTTTCACACATTTATTTATGATACAGTTGTCGAAACAGTTTGTGTGTTTCCTCCTGATTGAATACTCTTAATGGCCCATTAAGATCAATGTGGAAAAACTATTTCTAGCTTGGTGATTATACAGTGTGGTTCATGACAATATATGTTGTATCTAAACATATATGACCATGTTATAATAAGATGAAACACACTGCAGTGTTTCTGAATAATTTTGTAGTTATGGAGGTTTGAAAGCATCTGGATTTTTGGAGCATCTGGAAATAAATCTTTTTATGTTAGGATACTGTCTACAAAAAATGAATCACACAACAGTGGATGTACTTCTGAGTTTTACTCATTTGCCTTTTTGATGATCACCAACCAACCAATGTTAGAGATTCACCTTTTTATCTACTGGTGATAGGCTATGTATTTTTTTGTATTTAAATTACACCATTAAAAGATCACATGTGAGGTGTCCAGATCTGACAGCACGTTCGCAAGACAAAAAACTGTCCAGGTTTTGTTGTGCCTTGGGAACATCTTGGCCTACATGAAAATGCATGGTGCAGAATTTGCATGATGAGGAACACTATGTTCTTTGGGCTGAGGTTGAAAATCAGAAATCCCAAGCGAGCCCCAGTTTTCCAAGCGTGCACATTCACTGTGTAGAGATGGGCCTGAGTGCCAAGACCTAGGCAGAGAGTAGAGATACTGTAATGGAGGAACAGCAAATAGATGCTGGTGTATATTTATTTTATGAAGTCAAGCAAGGTCAGCATAATCTTACATGTTTACAGCAATTTAGATCAACAATATGTTTATCGAGACCATAAATAAATAAATAAGGCAAAGATTGTAGTCTATTTAAGCTGATACTTGAGAATATGTCTATTTACACCAGAAGAATGTGTCCTTGTAGATCAGATGTTAGTCTACTTAGTCAAATAAAACATCGTATGTTGAGCGGCATCATTGTTGTCTCCCACGTACTGTAGACAATTCAGTTTGTTTGCTTGGACCAGCTTCATGTTTGCTGAGTTTGATCAGTCGAATATGTCCAGTTATATCAGTGGATCATCTATTTGATCCAGCTGGTTGTTTTTCAGTTTAGATGAAAAGCATGGTGAATGTTTTAAACTTTATTAATGGCCTACCTCCTGGACAGATACTAAATCTTGTAGACATAAACATGTTGACTAGTACAATGTGTCCAGATAGAACAGAAGACAGTATGTCCTATTTTATGAATAAATTTAACTTCCAATTATTGCACAGCTTTAATTTCTCATAGTATTTGTATTTGTCATAGTTGTATTTGAAAGGATCTGAGCACGCTGTCTGATTCATTTTCAATGCAGTGGGCAATAGTTTGTAAAGGCAACCATTCCCCATGCAGTCCCACTGACCTCGCCACTGTGCTGATATTTGATGCAATGAAAGAAGCAGCGTTATCACCCTGTGTCGAGCAGATGAAACACAGCCCAACTGTGATGATAGTAAAAGAGCATATTTTAGAATGTCACCTGTACCACATCGGTTCGTGGTGTTGTCAGGAGTTGAGGTGCTTGAAGTCTGCTTCAAAGCTTCTGGGCTGCATTAACTGATGAAAGGCACTAATCCCGCAATGAGCAATTCAATATTTATGTGTTAAAGTACCAGCTGATCCATAACAGATCCCGCTGGCATCAGAACTGGCATAAACAAAAGGTTTTATACTGAAGGCTGAAGGACAAGGTGTGTTCATTCTTTTAGGGCTCATCTGACTTATTTCACAACCAGCTAGGGACAAAAACAAAACGTATAAACAATCCACATGGAGTGTTTGGAGTGTCTTTACGATTCAAATGTGCTGGTTTATACTGGTCAGTGAGAAGATTGATATCATACACTTTCATTCAAAACATTAATGAAGGATTAGTTTATAAATATTGTTCATCTAACTGCACGTGATTCGCTCTCTCTCTCTCTNCTCTCTCTCTCTCTCTCTCTCTCTCTCTCCCACTCTCTCTCTGAGCCCATATGGCTTAAATGCATGAAGACCAACTTGAATCCCAGGTAGATTGCTGAAGCTCTGTAGAATGCCTAACCAAGGTTAATATTGCTTCACTTAGTTTCATTTCTGTCAAGGTAATGCAGTAATGTAAAAAAGTCAGGCTTAGTCTTGATATTTTATACTGATCATTTTCCTAATTCTAATCCAATGGAGTTGAACACTAATGTCTAATGTATGAAAGAGCACATTTTAAGGGGCCTAATTGAAGTAATTGATGGAATCAATTGTCGAAATGCATCGATTCTTCTCCCGTTTTAGCCAGCGTGTCTCTCAATAAGTTGCCTTTATAAGACAGTTACATGGCTAGGGTCAGACACTTTAATTAATGAATAGTAGCCTGAGGGCGCTACACGTAACTCGTCCCATTAAGAATGCAGAGCCTATGATACAGAATGTAATTTGTCTCTTAAAGATAATTTTACTGGCAGAGCTAAAATAAGACCTCAATTTGGACTGTGGCCTATTTCCTTTCAAACAGGAAGGGCTAGAGAATAATGCTGATGAAAGACAACTTCTCTTTTTGTGTGCAAATCAGTGTAAAATTCGTGAATGCGTGATCACGACTCAGGTGCGTAAGTTACAAGTTACTTTGTATCTAATAGTGTCCATGAGCCAACATGAACAACAAGTCCTTATTCAAGTCAAAAATCAACAGTAAATGTTCCAGAAATGCCAAACACAAATGCGCTAACTGCTCAATCAATCAGACTTTAGTTATATGGCACTTTTCATACATTAAAAATGTAACACAAAGTGCTGCAATAAAAACATAAACATATAAAACACAGCAGAGATACAACACATAGTGAAAAAAAAAAACAAACCCACCCCTCCCCCAAGATACATACATAAACACCCAGGTAGATTACACACATATGAGGGCCTAAGGGGTCTCCAGGACGACGCCCCCTTGGGCAGACCAGCAACACCTCCCAGTATGGAGGCCCACACATGAGGAAACGCTGAAGTTAAAAACTTGTCTACTATTAGCATAATGGTATTTTTTCCCACTCCTTGACAAAGACCCTTGAGACGCTACCCGCTGACACAACCTGATACTCACTTCTCAAGTCTCACTTCACAAATGTTGCATTTAATCAAATATAAGATAAACCGAAAATAATACCAGTAGCTCTCAGAGGTTGGAATGACAAACAAAAACACACAGTGTACAACCATTTAAGGAGCTAATTAAAGTATAATAATCTGATGGTCAATCATTTACAGCACAAACGTTTAATTTATAGATTCACTTTAAATCCTAAACTCAACTATACTGTAAGTCATGAACTCCTGTACCTGAACTCTGTCCTTTTCTCCTTTTCACCCCACACCTCATCTCCTGTCCCTCTCCTGCCATCTCTTCTTTCCTCTTTTATCCTCTCCTCCTCTATCCTCCTCCATCATCTCTCCTTTCACACCCTCTCTCCAATGGCTTCTTCTCTCCTCTTCCTCTCCTCTCCTCTTCCCTGTCCTCTCTCCTCTCTTCCTCTCTGTCCTTGCCTGCCCCCCTTGTTAATGGTGGTGGCTGACAGTGACTTTGCATCCAAAATGAAAAACAGGCAGATGGGCTCATCGGGCGGCATGAACATGACCAAGAGCACAAGCATCAGCGGTGATATGTGTAACCTGGAGAAGACAGACGGCAGCCAATCGGACACGGCGGTCGGCACGGTAGGCACTGACGACAAGAAGAGGCGCTCAAGCATTGGTGCCAAAATGCAGGCCATGGTTGGCATGTCGCGCAAGAGCCGGAGTACCTCTCAGCTCAGCCAAACAGGTAGGGCATCCAAACTGCATTGACTGTGTGTATATCTGTATATCTACTCTTTGTGTTCATGTGTTCATCTGTCCCATGGCCTCTTGTACTGTCTGTGTGGGTTTCTCTGTCTTTCTCTGTTCTAATATCCAGTCCTTCCTTTCCCTACTTTTCATCTAGAAGGGCTTTGCAGGGTGGTTTTCTAAAGGCACAAGACAAGCTTTTAAACTTTTTCTCACAGCTTTTTCTCTTTCCTCTAGGTGTCAGCACTCCTGGAAATTCCTCTCTCTCATACTTTTTCCCTTCCTCTCCCCCTGTTTTTTTTTTTTTCTTTCCGAAATTTTCCTTCTAACATCAACACCGCAGTTGTGTTTTCACGCATAATGCCGCTGATGATTTATTGTGCCTCTGGTTAAATAAGCTTGCACAGGTCACGTTTTGTCACCTTCCTCATGTTCCGATACTCTCTTGACTGTTGTACGTCAGCATTTGGTGATATTTCAAGGAGTGCATGTGAGAATGGGTGCACATGGGAGATATGGACAAGAAGGGGTGTGTATGTTCAAACACAGAGCCTTTTTTTTTCTTTAGTTGAATGCAAGAAGACTTTTTTTTTTTAGCGGTGGATAAAATTACATTGTGCAGTACAATATTAGTGTTATTATTTTTCCTCACACTTCACTCGCTCTTTTGTTTGTCTATCCTACTTTCTTTTTTAAAGCGCTCAATAACCATTTAAGAAGGGTTGAGCTGCATTAGCTGGTGCCAGACAGTGTGAAAAAAAAGCACAGCAGGTGGCGTGTGGTTATGTCTCTAGCCAACAGAGTAGGGGTCGTGTCCTTTCATATGAAGTCCAGTCGATTTTGTCCACTTCCACTCTACAGCCTTTGGTCTCCACTGAATATCTGAGTTTCAGCAACCTATTCATCACTTCTATTCAACCTTAAAGTGGTCAATAATCACTTGGGTCCATCAGCACTTTCTGTTCAGATCTGGCCGCGTAGTATGGCAGAGAGATTGTTCAGATGGAGCGAGGGATGTTTGTTTAGGTGAGACGAGCAGGGGAATGAGGTGTTGCGCTCACGTGGCGCTGCGCTGCCCCCCTGACTCGTGAGTTGACCAGCACATTGGCTGCTGCCTTACAGTATCTATGTGTTAATAATTTCTGCTAATTAAAAAAATCTGTGAAATATGGTTTTAATTAAGGGGAACATGCTTGAAGATAGATGTTTCTTGTTTTTGAGTATTAATGATGCTGTTCTGGAGTTTACTTTTGGGGACAGGCAAGAACAGTGGAAATTTTTTGTGATTTTTTTTTTTATTTTAAGAACATTTGTACATTATCCCAAAGTTACACACACAGTGTTCTCCCATGCACGGTGCTTGAATCTCCAAGAGCTATCAATATTTCATTCAGTGCTTCTAAGTGCATCAAATGGGAGTTGTGGAGTGGAGTGAGAGCGTGCATACATCTGCCTTTCAACATTTGAGATCTGTGTGTTTGGTTCCGCATCAGCACAAACACTGCCAAGCTGCCTTCTGCCCTACTTTGTTGTGTGTTATCCTGAGAGGCTCATCGCCTGCTTGAAGGATGCATTCAAAAGGACGGTGGCTTTTTTTAAGAGGTTGTGTGCACACTGCCAAATGCCGGTGGGGGGATGGGCAGATCAGCCAAGCAGCACGGTTCTGGCTTTGACAAACACAGGTTAGTCAGATGGAATGGATGCGCTCCCAGATGGCCACCATGAATGAGTAGTTTGTACGGTGAGAGAGTTTTCAGCTCTCGGATTGGACAGCTGGTTTTGTACTCTCAGTCCTGGGTAGAAGGCACTTGGTTTTTCAGGAAATACAAATGCCTCACCGTATCTGAGTGATGAGTCATTCAGAACTGATTTATTTTGCTTAATGACATGAAGCCAACTTGCTTTTCACACATGCCACAGGGACAACAGGGACCTCACACTACACGCTGCACACACTGACTACAAGGAGGGACAGCGCAGAGCAAACGAGAGCGTAGAGTTCACGTGCCCTCCTACATACTGTATATTTGCTCATCAGAAAGGCATCAGGCATGCAGCACCAGTCTCTAGTGAAAATCTTGACAGTGAAGAAGAAAAAGATACCAGGGGACATTTCTTGGATGAAGAATGGAGACTCTCGCTGCAATTGATGCATCTTTAATTTCATGTGCCTTTGATTAATCATATGAAGAAATAAGAGGGAGTGGTTTAATGAGGCAATTCGACATATGGCAGATTGTAATAAAGAAAGCTACCTCTTTTAATCACTAACTAATTGTTATTTTATCTAAAAGAAATAAGGCGATTAACATTGTGGTTGCTGAGCAACAAAAGTTTTATCGTCAGAGCTGTGTTACTTTGTATCAGCTTTGATACTGACTTGAAAATATTTTAGAGAATAATTTTAGGAAATAATATTTT
>JANJYP010081839.1:0-11259 GCA_024605115.1 Rastrelliger brachysoma | reverse complement strand
CACTCGTATAACATATGTGATCTTTCTCTATGCGCTACAATCAGTGGTTACGTTACGTTGTGATGTGTAATATATAGATTAAAGAGAGGATATAATGAATAAATGAATGACTGGAGGAGGCCCGCGCTACTCGGTCACCGGCTTTTAGCTTGAGAGCGCATGCTGCTGCAGGATTTCCCAACACCTTCCTGTGGGCGACTGCAGCAAAAAAAAATGCAACTTGGAAACGGCTTCATGGAGCATTTGTTTATTTTTTCTTAATACGTAAATACTGCTGCATGATAGCGATACATTTACTCAAACAGCACCACCTCGAAAATATACTAAGCTACATTGTAGCTACAGTCCCAACAGTAGTCAGGGGCTAAGTCGAGCTATCTGGATGCTGCTGCTGCTGCTGCTTGCTTGCCTGCTGCTTACTGCTGGTTGCTGCTGCTCTTCGTGACGTGATGTTACTCACTCATCGTCCCACACATTGTAATATTTGTGTTTACTAACTTAACATATCTAATGAAACACACTACCTTGCTTTTACCTTCTTTTTTTATTGCACCCCTTCCTCCTTCCTTCTTTCCTTCCACACACACACACACACACACACACACACACACACACACACACACACACACACACACACACACACCATCATCATTATAACCTCCTCTTATAGTTGTGCAGAGTTATTTAATAGCCAGGTAGGAGAGATATTGAGATTTTACATGAATAAAAGTTGCTAACCATCTGTGTTTTTTGTTTGTTTGCTCAGAATATGTGGAGGGGACCCTAAATTTCAGCATCCTGGAAGTAGAAAGCACAGAAGATCTGTGTCTCACACCACAGACAGGTGAGAAAGTGGTTTCTTGTATGTGTGTATCTGCTCATTTCTGAATGTAAGGTTTATTTTCAGTGTTTAAAGATTGCATATGAACAAAGGCATCAAGTTTTTCTGCACTAAAATCATATAGTTGTGATCTGGACATGTTTTTTGGGCTTTTTATGATAGTGAGTTGCTGGTGACTTGACTACCATTTTCTGTATTTGAAGGGGGGAAAACATCTGTTACTTTTTCTATACACTAAACTTTTTTTCTTGTTTCCTGTCNTATTTGAAGGGGGGAAAACATCTGTTACTTTTTCTATACACTTAACTTTTTTTCTTGTTTCCTGTTTGTGTACAGCTGTCGTTTTTTAAAAGTATATAACCCACTTTGTTCAGATGCTTTTTTGTGTTAACGGTCTGTGTCACCCCCCAGGTGCAGTGTGTAGTCGGGGCAGCACAGAGGAAGGAAGCTCTGGGGAGGAGGCGGTGCGGCAGCGTGCCTCTCCGGCTGTGGATGTGCTGGGTGGCAACCCCCAGGCTGCACAGAATGTGGCTGGGGAGTCACCTCGGCATGCCCCGCAGCCGGTCGCAGCTGCCCCCCGCCCAGTCCCTCTGTTCACCAATCCGTCCACTGTGCCACTGCCGGAGAGCAACGACTCAGCATTCCTCGTCATGGAGAGCATCCCTCCGACCGACTTGCCTGAGACTCTCCCGAAGGTCAGCGTCGCGGAGGAAGTCCCCACTGCGGAGAGCGTTGCCGAAGTTGCATCCGTCACCGAGGACTGCAGCTCCTCCACTGAGATGCAAAAGCTCCCAGCTCCCCTTTGTTCTCCTCTTGCCTCAGAAACACAGATTGACAGCACAGTGCAAGAGTTGCAATACGGGTCACAAACTAACACAGAGAAAAGCCACTCAAATAGTCCAACAAGCCAGATTCAGCCACATAGAGAAGGTGCTGGACTTGTTGTTATTACGGGGACAAAGGAGCAGCAGTCCGTCACGTTGGAATATAAATCAGAGACTGGAACAAACTTGGAACTCGGAGGAAAAGAGCACACAAGCGGAAATATCCTCTTACAACCCCACTCTCAAATGGGTTTCACAGCCTCATCTCCTCCAGTCCCACAATCAAGTGTTGGTTTTAAAGTCCAAGACGCCACAGAACACGGGGTTACGGAGCAGTCAGCGGGTGGTCACCAGGACTCAAAACCGCCTCCACTCCCTTTATCCGTATCTGACAATAACGAGGAGAGTGGACAAACTGACCTGTCAAAACCACAACCTAAAATTGTCACCGAGATCCCAAATGATGCCGGAGAGATACAAAAAGCTATTTCTCTGGAGTCGGTCGAGATGTCGGACACTTCTCACAAAGCAACACAACCTCCCTCAGCTGAAATACTTGAGATCCCAAAGGCAAGAGAGGCGCTTCCTGGATTATATACGTCTCCCGGGAGAACAGACTGCGATCCCGTCGGAGGAGAACAGGTGGAGAGCAGCACAAGGGAAGAACAATCTGACAAGGCCACGTTACAGCCGGAGACTTCCTCAAAACCCTCTGTTGCTGCCGCTGCCGCTTCCTCCACCTCTTCCCCCGCTCTCTTCGACGCAGGCTTAGTCGTCTCACTGCAAGCGGAGCAGGTAGTCGAAGCAGAAACGTCTCATCGCTCCAACCAAGTCCCCATGACCGAGGCGCCGCTGATCGCCGAGCTCGTGCATTCGGCCGACGCTCAAGAAATCATGGTGGTCAGGGAGGGTGCGCACATCGGCGCCGGGGACTGGTCTAACATGCGTCTGAATCAGAGTTACCTCCTACAACGAGAAGACGGCAGCGTGTGCGAAGCCGCTATCGTTAACGAGCTGACTTCTGAGCACACGTCTGGAGAACCAAAGCTGTATGGAGACGCCGTTCATCAGGCAGGTTTAGAGTTGAGCTCCCAGCCTGTAGAAGTGTATGAGTTTTGCAGCCTGGTCGAGGAGGTTGCCGAGGAGACGGTCTGTGCCAGCAGTAGCGTGCAGATGTCTCACTCCCCAGAATATGAGGTGAACTTATTCAACGCTTTATTAGAAAACTCTGAGGAGTACACAGTCAAAGAGGACGTAGAGACTATTCACACAATTAATGAAGGTGGAATCATAATTTCCCAACAGCCCTTGCCTTTATCACACGATGCAAATCAAATACAGACTTGCTCCAGTAACAGTAATTCCCATAATTTGTCCTTACAAAACACAAGGGTAGCAGCTGTCGGCCAGCATTTGGTATTAGATGCTAACCAAGCTGTTGAATTGGCGAACTCGAGCGAGGTTTGCTTAGTTGAAGTAGCCGCAGTTACCGCTGACTCATTCACGGTGCAGCAGACGGACACCGGCGCTCAAATTGTGACCACTTGTTCACACATTAACGCAGCCACGGTCGGCGACACCCCCTTAATTCAAACAGTTCCACAAAAACAGGATGCAGAAGCAACAACTGGTTTATTATCTCTCATATCTCCCGTGGTTACAAGCACGGAAATGGGGATGGAGTCGTCCGTTTCTGTTTCGGTGCACGTTGTGGGAAGTCAGCCGTCTCTAAATTTAAATCAGACCCCAGCAGTCACCGTTGTAAGTGCCACAAAGCCAGAGGCCTGTGTTCCTACACCTGAAGGGCCCAAAGAAAAGACACCAGCTTTGTCAGAGACTCCATCGCATAATATCACCGTGACTGCAGAAACCAAATCAGAGGCGTTCATCACCCACACTTCTCCTACTATTATAAATCCAAAGCTGCTCCTCTTTAAACCGGGAGAGACTCCGCTCCTCAAACACCCGCCTTCCCTTTTGGAGAAGGCGTCCAAGCAGCAGCAGCAGACTGCGGCGTCCGGCAAGCTAGCTAATGCCCACAGCTCGGCGTCTGAGGAGTGCCTTCCCCAAAATGTTACAGCAGCAGCACCGTCTGTGACTGTCAAAGACCAGACGCCGCCACCTCCACCACCGCCCTGTTCTGGTATTAATAAAATCTCTGCAGCAGCTCCTGTGCACCCTATCTCTAGCGGCAACGTTACCCTTCACCCGGCTGCTTCTGTAACCCCCCAAACCTCAACAAGCAAATCTGACTCTGACAACGAGGCCTTAACCGTAACAAAAACTTCAGATCCCGCGCCCCAACATGGTGCAGCTCACACCCTCGACATCCCAGCAGCAGAAAGAGAAGGAGGGGAAGGAGAAGAAGGTGAAGGTGCCGTCACGACGTCTAACGAAACCAACGCCCGACTCGACTCGCTCTACGCCGCGGAGGAAGAGAGCGAGGAGATGATGGAGCAGGATGAAACGTTGGGAGAAACCGAGGCGCAGGAAGCCACCTCGGGACAAGTGAGCAGTCCGGAGGAAGGCAGCGACGAAGAGCAGGACGCAGACAAAACGGAAAACGAGGCGCCAAGTTCATCGCAGAAGGTATTTTTGCTGAGAAACGAGTTTTTTATTAAAAATCTGTTTTAATCAGAGAATCAATCAATCAAAACAGTTTATTTATACAGCAGCTTTCATACAGGTTAATGAGGTTCAAAGTGCTTCACAAATGATTGACAAGTTGATAATAAGACAGAGCAGATGACAAGCGAGGACAACATAATCTATCAATCAATCTACGAAGAGAAGGAATAAAAGCAATGAAGGGACAGAAAAATGAGATCAAAGCACAAAAAAAAGACAGGAAATAAAATTAGGTAGAATAAATAAGGGAAAATTGAAATAAATGAACACGAAAAGAGATAAAAAAGACAAAAAAAATAGACTAAAACANATAAATAAGGGAAAATTGAAATAAATGAACACGAAAAGAGATTAAAAAGACAAAAAAAATAGACTAAAACGGTTTTTAAAAAAGATCAAACTCATAGAATGATGATGTTAATATTAAGATAACAAAGTTGTAGAGACGTTGTGAGTTTGACAGAAGAGAGAAAGGAATCTAGAGGTAGGCCGGATGATAAATGATTTTGAAAAGTATGTCTTCTTTATTGGATGTAAGACTAAAATATTGAAGCGCATGAAACTGAGGTGGTTGTCCTTGAATAGCAAATTAAGGTGGTTGAATCAGACGCCTGAAAACAAGGTCACAGTTACAGTGAAAATGATGTAAAATCTTTATTTGGGTGTCTCGTCAGCTGGGACGTTGTGATGCAGATAATGATGAAAAGAAAGAAGTGTTTATTAGCAGTTTACTTTATAATTTGAATGATGCTTTAAATTCAGAAAGAGGTTATGTCTGATCGCAGTTTTATATGCTGTTTTAAATTTTGATGTGATGATCAATAACGATAATGATAATGATTAACTTTATTTATAGAGCACCTTTAATTCAAAGTGTTTTATAGATAAAAAAAATACAATAAAAAAAACAGCCAATTACCATAAAATTAGAGCATTTGTTAAAAAAATAAGTTGTGCTGCGTTCAAGACAACTCGGAAAAAAGAGCTTTGACTTGTGAAAAATGGATTGAGTGAATGTGACAGTCTGAAATTACAGGTCAGAAATTCAGGTATCATTTCAGCGCTCCGACTTTCCGATTTGACATCAGGGACAGCGAGCAAACACGGTGACCCTCGTCGTTCATGATAAGAATAGAACTGCAACAAGAGTTATTTCTTATTACTTCATCTGCTTCTAAAACGAGCAAACACTGGTATTGCATATGTTTTTTTTTCTTGTTCAGCAATCAGCTACACAATACCCAACTTATTTTTGGCATCCCAAGTTTTTTCCTTCTGAGTTAAACTGTAGCGTGAATCAGTGTCTCAGATCCTGCTCCTGCATGTTTTAGGTATTTCCCCACTCTAACAACCTGATTTTGATTATTAACTCCTTATCAAGTTCCTTAATGAGCTTCAGCTGCTTGATAACAAGCTAAAAGTTAGAATGAGGTGTGTTAGAGTAGGCAGATATCTAAAACATGCAGGACAGTAGCTCTTCAGGAACAGGGTTGGAGACCATTGTTTTAGATATTTCCTCACTTTAACACACTTGATCTTTAAGTTTGAACTCATTATAAAGCCGTTGACGAGCTTCAGCTTCTTGATAACGCTACTAATTAGGTTCAAGTATGTTACAGTGGAGAGAGATCTAAAACATGCAGGGTTGGAGACCAGTGGCGTAAATGCTATGGTGTCAAAGTCAGAAGTTTCCTAGTTGGAGTTTCAGCTTCTCTTGTTTCTTCCAAGTTATCTTGAATGCAGCACTGGACCTTAAAAAGAGGCAGAAGTGCAAAATTATTCTTTTTTTTAACTTTAATATGACTAGTAGTGATGTCATTTGCACCTAAGTAAACTTGCTACAAATAATTTAACCCCTCTATCATNAAAACATGCAGGGTTGGAGACCAGTGGCGTAAATGCTATGGTGTCAGAAATCAGAAGTTTCCTAGTTGGAGTTTCAGNAACAGTGAATTCTGACCCAGGTATTTAGCTCCATGGCCTTCATGGCTCCGCATTGACATCGTTACCATGGTGATACATGATAGGACTCCATCTATCACAATATTTATTGCAGTCTTTCGCGATACGTATATTGCGCATGTTGATATTGCGATGACGATAAATTTGCGATATATTGTGCAGCCCTAATGAGGACACAGGAGCTGTTAAAGTAGACACAATGCAATTTGAGAAAAATCCCAAAAAAAGACCTTGAGATTAAGGGGTTAAAAATATTTTGTATTTTATGAGCAGGATATGTTGCCCCTATTAAAATATAAAAATGAATAAATACGTACATGTGTACGCACTGTACCTCCTGGTGCATGTTACCAGTAATAACACTAATTAGTTGAATAGTTTAAGTTAAAAAGAGGAATTTTTTTAGAAGCCTTATCAATAAAAGCAACATCTGTCTTATTAAAAAAAATAATGTTAAGCATCTGTGATTAAAATATGATATGCATGTTTTTACTCTTTAAATATGGCATTTTGCATGTTATCCACCATGATGTTACTCATGTGAACAGTACTATTAATATTATTCTTGAGTATTATGTTATAAGTATCATTAGTGATTTATTTCTTTTTGAGTTGGCCGCATGCTAAGCCATGTGTGTTTTCCAGCATGGACAGAGCAGGACAGACAGAAAGACGTTGTTCCTAAAGGTAAGCGGCGGCGGCGGCTGCTGTCCGACACTCAGTTAGGCTCCTACAAGGATATTCACACAGCACCACCATCCTTTAGTCAGAGCGCTGCTGTCACTTCTAATGTCGCGGAGAGCTTTTTTAATTAATATAATCGCTGTAATGCATGAAAAGGAAAAAAAAAAGCTGATGAGAATATTATCATCTGATGTTAATGAAAGCTTCTTTTTAAACACTTGCTGTAAGTTAAATCATGCTTAAAGCTTGCTGTGATCTAATTCATGCATGTGGCTGTTTTTTATATTAGTGACTTTTAATGCTTTCACCTTGTTCGATTTATATTTTAAAACATTTTTCATTCTTCAATTTTTTTTTTTAATTATTTTTTTTAAAGGTACGCCAGTGGATAGCGGACAGAGTCACAGTGAATTCATCTCCCGCCTCGCCTTCCACCTCCTCCGCCTACCCCAGCCCCTCGCCCGTCAGTGACTGGTCCACGCCGCGGCGGGAGAAGTCGTCGCCTCTGCGCGGTCCTCACGGGAAATTCGTGTCTCCTTCTTCTGTCAGCGGTTACAACTCATCGTCCTGTTCGCCGCCCGATCAGTCGACGCCTCAGCGACCACGAGGAGAACGTCACACCGACATGGCGGAGCTGGCGAAACACGTGAGTGGAGCGTTTGGATGTTGTAGCGATTCTGAAAAATTTGAAATAAGCCACGAGTAGAGCTGATGTGCAAGGTGTGACTTATTATATATTTGTCTTTTGTGCCTGTCTTTTTTTTGTGTGAAATATGATTTTCACAAAATGCTTTTTAGCCTTTCTCTTCATCCTCAGGGTGATTTTGAATGAGGTCTTGAACGAGGTGACCTACTCCCAGAAGTTCAAAAAATGTAAATCTTTTTGAAGTGCCAAAAAAAAAAATCCTATTGCTTCCTTTCTTTTTTTTTTTTTTTTCTTATTTTACAACACAGAGCAGATTCTTCTTCAGTATGCTGTTGAGACACTTGTCGAAATCACTCAGGAACTTTCCTCAAAAACACATTTTTTAAGTTTTATGTGTCTGCCGGTGGCTACGTACTGCTGACGAATTAACACAAGTTCAAAAGAGTGCCGTGCAGTGCCACATCCCTGAAAAGTGACGGGATGGGTGGATGGAATGAAATAATATTAGAGTATTTGTGGTTGTTTGGTAGTCACTCATCTTTCATGTCTTCTTCACTGTGAATTAGTATCTTTGTCATCCTTTGGGTTAAAAAGCTGACCATTTATTGTGAGTAATTTCTGAGTTTTGGAGTGGCAGTGCTTGTGGAGAAATTTCGGAACAGCGGTTGTCAGATTAGCGGTGTGTCAGAATGGAGGTGTTTCTAAATGTAAGGGTGTATGCTGCAGCAGTTGGGTGTGATTGAGCCTGTGCGGTGTGCGTGCATTGCTGGATTGGGGAGATCGTGCAGTCATGCAGCAGCTATCCTTTGGAAGGTATGAAAATACAAACTGTGCTTTTTTGGTTTTGATCTGTGAATGAACCTCTTAAAACACGCTGCTCTGCCTACGGTACAGAGTCAGAAGTTAGGAGGAAGCAACACCTTGTTTTAATGTTAAATACACCAAATCGTAAACATATATGTACATGCCATACACCGTTAAAAAGCTTGGATTACCCTGATTCATGCAAGACCCCTCACAAGTTATATGGTTGCTCTCAGCTGTGACATTGTTAGCGGTTAGCTGTCGGTTGCTCTATCAGCTGCTTTTAACCGGAAATGGATAACCAGAGTGGTTGTCATGGCGGCGTGCATTCTTTAGCCAGGTGGATGAAGTTCTAAATTCAGAGTTCAAAATTCTAAGTTTTGAATTGAGTGCTGGTCATGTTATTGTATATGTTTACCTCGGCTGCTTCAGTTGAGGGTCAGTGGGTCAGAAGGTAGAGTGGTTCGTCCACTAATTGGAAGATCGGTGGTTCGATTCCCGGCTCCTCGAGTCTGCGTGTCGACGTGTACTCAGACAAGATACCGGCCATTTTTGACCCCCATATCATTTTCCTGAGGGTCACCCAGTGTTGAGGGAAGCAAAAAAAAAAAAAACCTGATTAAAAATGATCCGACCAAGCTCGCTCTGTGGGCCAGTGGTTAGAGCGCAGGCCATGTGAAGCATTGCTCTTAAGCAGCAGACCCCGGTTCGAATCCCCGCCGGAGCGTCCTTTACTGCTTGTCTATCTCCCCCCTTCTCTCTCTCCCATTTCCCGTCTACCAACTTTACAATAAAGACATCTGTGCCAAAAAAAAAAGATCCAACCAAACCGGAGTTCTCTCACAGCTGCCTGGAGCTTCGGGATATAATGTGGCACATGAGTCGGGTCATTACGAGACACCACTGTGCACGTTGAACTGGTATAGTATAGCTAAACAGTATAAACTTAGTGCTTTTGCATGGAGTCACTCACCTCAGCTGGAAAACCTTACTAGTTGATTGTGGAGTGTCTGCACACCCTGCGGCGATAGTGACAAGGTGGTGACTGCACCAACAGTGTATGAATGTGTGTGTTTCCCTCTGCGTGGTAGCCCCTGTCATCAGGGTATAAATGTGTGTGAATGTGACGTTGCACTTTATAAGTACAGCCTGTTTATCATTTACTATCAGTGTTATGGCTCAGTAGGATGGTGAATAAAAAGATGAAGACAGCAACTAACAATTATTATCTGATTAGTTTTATTTTGTCACTGAAATTAAATATGATGCCTTGCAGAAAGATAAAGTTGAAAGGAAAGACAAAAGGGTTTGAAATGTTAGAAAATATGTATTAACATTGCATTTACAGTTTCTCAGAAGCCACACTGATTCTTCACTTTACTTCTTTCAAATTACCAATAGTCAGATGTTTGATTTAGTTTCAAGTATAATTTTTAAAAAAAACCCGGAAAATCTTCACATTTTTAGAGGCTTGAAGTNCTTTACTTCTTTCAAATTACCAATAGTCAGATGTTTGATTTAGTTTCAAGTATAATTTTAAAAAAAAACCCGGAAAATCTTCACATTTTTAGAGGCTTGAAGTTTTTTTGCTTGAAAAATGACTGAATCATTAACCAAAGATAGTTGCAGTTGAAGTTGGTTTTCTTTTTTTTGACCAACTTCTAGAAAAATTACAAGGCCGCAGCAGAAATTTTGCACGCTGCTCTCTTTACAGTTCCTCATTCAATCACTGATAACCTTGTGTTTCTGTTTATTAAAATGTGACTAATCATTAAAGAAAAGTGTTGAAACAAAACTCTTAAAAACCCGCAGCTTGTAAAACACACGCTTCAGCACACTAACGTATATCTTTCGGTCATTGTGTCCTGCAGGAAGCCGACATCGAGCATCGAACCCAGGCGCTGAAGCGAGAAGGTTTCTGGTCAATGAAGCGTCTCACCCGCCTGACTGAGCCGCCGCGCCCCAAAGTTCACTGGGACTACCTGTGTGAGGAGATGCAGTGGCTCTCTGCCGACTTCGCCCAGGAGAGGCGGTGGAAGAGAGGGGTGGCGAGAAAGGTAGGACGAGTAGAAGCAATCTCACACTTAACATGGCGTAGAAAGAGTTTAAAAACGTCTTAAAATGATGCATACTGTGTGTTTTTTAAAATGTTTTCAGGTGGTACGGATGGTGATGAGACACCATGAGGAGCTGAGACAGAAAGAGGAAAAAGCCAAAAGAGACGAACACGCTAAAATCAGAAGAGTCGCCTCCTCTATCGCGAAGGAAGTGCGAGCTTTCTGGAGCAGTGTCGAGAAGGTACAACGAAACTGAAAGGATGCAAATGACTGTTTTGGCTGAATATAAATACACTTGTCATACAATATGATAAGAATTGTGCTGAATGAAAATTATTATGATATTTTAAGGCCAATTTTTTGTATATCACATTTCAGCAACAAGGTAATTGAAAGAACTTTTACATGAAACATGAAAATGCATTGAAAGCAACACATGGCAGGGTAAAAAAACCTAATTAGAAGTGTTAAATTGGAAGTTGGAGTAGAGTGTAATAGCTGCAGTGCATGCATAAATTACAGGTTAATGATTTTTGTGCCCATGTGGGTTTTTTTTTTTTTCAAATTTAAAGGGGTTAAAATGTGAACATAAACGTTTTTTTTTTTTTGTGGACCCAGCATCAAATTGCTTTTAATCCATTTTGAGAGAATATATTAAGAGGATTATGGTAAAAATGTCTAAATGGTGTAACCATAAAATCTTTAAACTTTGCTTAAAAACACTAAATTCTAGTGATAAACACCATATCAACTAGTTTGACATGATCTTACGTTATAACTTTTTATATTAAATAAAGGCAATGGAATACAGTT
>JANJYP010081834.1:722-15482 GCA_024605115.1 Rastrelliger brachysoma | reverse complement strand
AAAGTGGTCCAAAATGCACAAAAATGAAAATATTCTAAAATGTCACATTTTTGTATACTACAGTTTTTTTTTGGCTTTTTGTTACATCGATAGTTTAAAAAAGATTATGGTATAAATAATTTTATAAGTAGTTATGTAGTAGTCTTTTTATGATTTCATTAAGCTTTTGTAATTTTCAGTTTCAATAAAATACATACATACAAATAATTATTGTATGTTATATTTTTATGTCTTAGATAAAATATAACATGATATTGTATAAGATAATCTAAAAAAACAGACATAATGGTGTTGAAACTGTTCATTTTCCACAGTAAAGAGATGGTTTATTATATTAAAGATATATAAATATATTATCTGTAGGTTATTATGTGATGTTTTTACTGGTTTGGCGCACTTGAGATCAAATTGGGTCGTTTGTAGTCTTCAAACTAAAATGAGTTCGACACCCCTGGGCTACATGATTCACATCCTTTTGTGTCATTTATTGTGTGTGATGAAAAACCTTCTACCTAATAGTTGTGCGTTAATTCTTGATTCCAATACATTAATACACACACATGTTCTTTGATTCCTTTGGGAAGTAATTACAGAAATGAAGAATAAAAGCATTGCTGAACTCGTCTCAGTAACATTGTCAACAAGGACAGGTGCTATCTGACGAGCCAGGACAAGACAATCAACAGTCCTCAAGAGCACAACTGAGAGTTTCTCCACCAAACAGATGGATTGTATTAATTATTTTTTAAAGTACAAATAAATGATGCAACATCCTGGTGAGATATTTACAGTTCATCTAAATGAGACCGAAGCCTAAATCATCTAAACCATCTGCATTAAAAGGATTTACTGTTTGTCCCTTTGAATCAAGATTGAGTGCTATATTTTGCTTCATTAGTGCTTGAATGTTTCACAAACACACAAAAAAAATCAATAAAAGGAGTGGGAAATATTGATTTCAATGAACAATTCTGCAGCGCAGCCATAGGACAGGTTACATTTTAACTTAGCACTTTGGTTCATTCCCACCAAAGTACTGCTAGTGAGCAAAGAGAAAGCGATACACCATGAAAAGGAAATCACACCACTTCAAACTGCTATTGCAACACAACATAACACCAGACTCACAAATTGATGATATTTTATAGCGTAATAATAATTAAGGGTGGAGTTTTCTTTCAATAAAAACTCAGGCCAACAGGTCCAATAAACTGACATACAACCTTTACGCCCTGCGATCTGTGCAAATTACAAGGATCTGATACTTCCCACAGTATTCTGGTCTTGAGTGGATCACAAGCCAAAGGTGTGCAAAGGAGAATGGAATGCCCCCCCCCACCCCCCCCCCCCACCCCCCAACCATTCCCTCCCTCTCCCTAACCCCCACACCCACCCCTACAAGGCAATTGGACAACCACCGACTTATGTGGGTAGGGGTTGGCACAGTTCAGAGACAGAAGAGGAAGAAGTGGGGAGGTGAGGGGTGGGGAGGGGGGAGCAAAGTACCTGGTTCTGGTTCTAGTGGAGGTTTTATAATAATGAGACCCAGTGCCAGCTGTTGAGATGCCCAAGGCATACAGAGTGAAAGAGTTACAGCAGAGGAGTGTGCACCACTGAGCTTCAGCCAGAGAAACAGGGAATGTAAGATTAGGAGAGTTTGTAATACTGTTTAATGGGTCCATTTTATGAAAAACTCCCCTTGTCATCATTTGTACAGATGTATTTTGGTATCAGATGTGATATTAATGGATATATCTTCAAACATGCTTATCCACCTACATGGGGCTAAGTCAACACCAGAGTAACACCACCTTTTACAAGTCAGTATCATTATGCAGTTATTTTAGCATCCATTTATTGCAAGTATATTACATAGAAAATATCTTATTTTGGGTTTTGCGTCACTAACATCACAGAGTTGGTGACTAGTCAGTACCTGACGTCACTCACTGCTTGTTTGGGACCAATAAACACAAGCAATGCAGTGGTTGAAGTTTGCGTGAGTAACAGGAATAAACACAAAATGATCCCGTGGTCAAACTTGTATGAGTAACGCTAGGCATTTGGTGTGTTTGCCGCACCGTTTTGTTTTTCTTCGTCAGCCATGTTTCTTTGAGGTTCACGCTCAACAGTCACCATGGTAGCCAACACACACCCACAGAAGAAAGGGGTGAGGTGGGTATGACAAGCACACAGACTCGGCCGTTCTGAACGAGGCTGTTTAGACAGGATGCTTGATCCTTGTGGTATTTTAAATAAAGCATTACAGATACATTTTATTAAGACCCCAGGGAACTGTGTTAACTTGTGGAAAAGGGGTATAATCTGGCCCCTTTAATAAGCAAATATCTCCACTTTACAAACCCTTCAATCAAACTTCATTAAGGGAATATCCCTCAAAGCATCAAAAACGTCATGTTTCAAATGACAAGAAAATTTTCACTATTTTTGTATATGAAAATGAGGGATATTTTTTTCTTATGTATTTACGTGAATATCTCATTTCTAGGAAGTCTCGCCACTGCCTAGGGAAGAGTCAAATTTGAAGATGATTATGAGAGCATATTTCCCTATGCTCATCTCAGGAAACAAACAGTCCGGCTCTGAATTTAACTCAACAAACAAGAACCATATGCCTGTCTTTCTTCTCCCGTCATCCCCTTCCACCACCCTCTTTTCCATGAGAAACATGTAAATACAAAGACCCAGAAACACATGTGGTTAGTCATAAAGCTGCAAATGTAACCCCCCCCCCCCTCATTTTTCTTCTTCTCTCTGTTCCGCCCCCAGCCTCGACCTCCTCACCCGAGAAACAAACCCGCAAGAAAGAGGGAGAGAACCTAAGTTACAGGAAAACAACAAAAAACAAGAACAAAGAATGTTGGAGGGGATCACAGCATTGGGAAACTGACTTAATTGCCTGTGTGTGAAAAGCAAAGGAGAAGAGGGACAAGCTGGCGACAGGGAGGCAGTAGAGAAAACAGACAGAGCTGCTGTGGGCTCCTGCAGACTGCAAAGCCATTTCCTCACAATGGTGGCCTCTTGTCGTGCCAGGGGGGGTATGTTGGCCCGTCAGTAAGTGGCATGTGGGATGAGGAACACAAACATGGAAAGACAGTGCCACAACAGTCCTCATTAAGAGGCGAATGCATTTTGCGACAGTCCGTTTTCTGGTTCAGAACCAGAGATGGACAGATTCCTTTGGAGGTAGCCATTTTTGCGCCTTCAACTTTCTACCTTCTCATCCAACTTAGTCCCTTCCCATCATCAAGGCCAATTAGCCTAATCGTTTGTGCTTCAGGGGTAGTTATCTTCTTGGGTGTTAGATGAAAATGGCTTGCAGCTGGGTTGTGTACAGCTCAATCTCTAACAGGTGCTGGGCTCTGTGGGTAAAGAGTAAACAATGGTGGCTAAGCCCTGAGCTTTGCCAGGCAGATTGTCTACGATGGGAACCAGTGAGGCTTGAGGGCTCACACACCCACAACCCAGGTGGATTTCAAAGGTTCATTCAGGCGTATGTAAACTCTTGGTGTGGTTTAACTTGTTTTGGATGGTGAAAAATGTTGGAAAAAAATTAAAGGCTGGTTAAGATCGTTTCAGACACTAAATGATGATCTGGTATGGATTTAAACTGTGGGGTGAAACAACACATAGACAGTGTCATGGGATCATTGAGTAAGATACATGACTTGTGCATTAGGGATTATCTGGTGAATCATTACGCAGATAAAATGGTGAATATGTTACTTCTCTTTGACTCCAGCTCCACGAGAGTCACGTGACTGCATCACATGACGGAGGCTAGTTTTTATCCCTGTGGTCCCTGGGAGGCCTCCAAACCCAGAGTGGCCTCACCACATTTCCCACAGCCGTCTGGGGAATGGACTGCGGACCTGAAGGTATGTGTGAGGCACAACACTGAAGCACTACGGCTGTCTTAGGATAAAAGCGCAGAGAAATTCCCCAGTTCTAAAAAAGAGCTCAGTTCAATATTGTCCATGGCGGCCACACCCAAGCACGACAACATGTATAGATGACAATGTCTGGTTGCTGCTGCAGGTCATGGAAGTGAATGTTACACTTGTTCTTTCTTTGTGGTTTACTTTTGAGGTTTTGGAAACTAAGTTGTTTTGTGAATCAGCTGGATATGTATTCTGGGAGATAATGTTACTTTATTAATGCTTTATTTGCACTGTGCTACTTGTTGATAGATTCTCTTAAAGTAAAAAAAAAGCGACACGAGACAAATATAGGTGAATTTGTAGCACAAAACATTTAGGTGTATATGTACACAGCAATAGTTCGGCAATATGGAAACAATTTCATTGTGCACTTTGGCAGTTTGGGTTAAGCTGAGCTAATCTGAAGTGCTAATAAGATGACAGCAAAACTAAATCATAGATTGGATAGTCAGCCCTATGTTGTAGGCTTCATCCACATCCAACAAATGAGGAAACAACCACAACAGCCAATACGTAACAAATCTTTCTTCAGCAACAACAATCTGAGTGTTCCTTCATTTTAATGACTTCTTCTTGACACCTTAATGAGGACTATGTTCTGTTTTAGTCCCACTAATCTTTTAAATTTGACATTTGTTCTTCTAACAGCATAGTAACATTGTAAATAAGGATTACTTGGTCACTTGCAACCAAAACAAGATCACAGAATCAGCTTTTATCTGTACTTTTAGTTTCTTCATTTGTTTATGCCACCACCAGATGACCGGACCTTCAGAGCTACAGTGCGGCACTGGTTAATTGATCTCATCTGTCAGGTTATGTTTAGCTTCAAAGTCTTTTCTGACACCAAAGTCCCAACCAGTTCTCTGTTTGCATACCAAGCTGCCCACAATGTAGTGTGGGCCAACGTGTTAACAAGACTCAAGGTTGCCATATCTTGACACATTAACATAGTTTGTGTGTGTACAATGGCCCAAAGGGAGTTTTGTTCGAGCATTCATGTGAAAAACCACAACGCCTTAATCATTGTATTTTTAGAAATGCCGCTCCCAATATTCAGGACCGTTCAAGAAAAGACAAGAGTCTGATGGATTCAAAATACACCACACTGCCTCCATCTGAGGCCACAGGCGAAGCCTTTCGAGGGACTGCATTCCGTCGGGTCACTGTGGAATGTGGACGAGGTTGCGTGCCATGACAAACTTGTGTTATCGGATCATTTGGCCGTTCTGAAGTTCTAAACAATGGCGGTCCGGACGGTGGTTGGCATAGACCAACTTTGGGCCGCATGGAATAATTCTATCTCTGTTTCTTCTCTTGAGATCTGAGAAAGATACCGTCCTGCGGTGTTTACTGACGAAAGAACACTGCTAAATGGAGCTGTGGTTCACCAATCTGTAAATATGGCCCTTGCCAGCCAAATTGTTCCCCTTGTTGACAGTGGTTTGGGCCCAAAGCTCTATCTTGCCCAAAGAACACAGGCTTCCCTTGGGGGTGGTTTGAGACCCAACAGGGGGTAGTTAGACAAAATAGACAATGCCTATCCGCTGCTGTCAAAGAGTTGGCAGAGGCAGAGAGAAAGGGAAAGAGACAAATGGATGCTCCCAAAATAAATGAACAAAAATTATCCAAAAAGAGTGCTCTTAAATCAGAGCAGAGGACCAAAAAGCTGCTATATGTTTTTTTCTCTTTAGAATTCTTGTGGGCAGTCATATAGTTTATGATTATTGTAGGCACACAACCACTATCCATGAGATAATTACTGATATCCACACTTTTTCAAGAAATCTGCTCACAATTAGAGTGTGAAACTACATTCTCGGATTTTTTTTTTCAAACCAACCTCAGAAATGGATGGTTTGAAAAAATAAATTGTGTGAACCAAGTTGTAAAAATGGACATAATATTAGTTTGACAGGTGCATCTGTATATTGAAGTGTTGACAAAATATTGGACCAGATTAGCTTTTTACCAGATGATAGCGCTTGATGAAAAATAATAGATCAAATTTATAACAATTCATCTTGAGGAGTGAAGGAATGAACAAACGTGTGTAACGAATTTCACAGCAATCAATCCAATCGCTACTGATAATAAAAAAAATCTAACTATATGGTGACCTTAGAGGGAAAATTGATTTACAAAGTTGTTAAGAATGAATCATGGCAACCCATCTGACAGTCATTGAGATATTTTACACTGAACCACAAATGTCATGCTCTTGGCAAAGCTAGAGGGGTTCACTGAACTCAATGGAGTTCATCCTCTGTAGAGCATTAATATCATTGTCATAGTAACACATCAAATAGTCGCTGTGATCATTCAGACTGTACGAGATTGGAAGACAGACTGATACTGCTAAAGCTGATGGCAAACTATTGACGTTTTGTTCGTTAGTAACCTTTTCTTATGGACCTCATCTTATGGAGCTGTTTTTTTTTTTTTATGGTAAATTAAGTAAAATAATTAGAGTTATGTACTTGCTCAACAGGCATGAGTTTTCAAGGTTATGCTGACTCTAGATATTCCCTCCAGATAGTAGATACCCCCTCAACACCCTCACACCCATATACACATCACCCTCACAACAGAATGACAGAGAAACAAGATAGTTCAGGAAAGCTGGAAAGATAAGTAAACTTCACAACACAAGAGGCGGGGAGAGTGGGCGAGTGAGATAGACCGAGAGAGAGAGAGAGAGAGAGAGAGCGACAGAGGGAGGAGAGAGAGAGAGAGAAAGAGAGATCTCCAGCAGTGCCAGCCGAAAGAGGATCAAGGTGGTTTTGGATGAGTTTCAGAGGTAAGCTGTAGTTAAAGCCCCAAGCTTGGACCGTTCACACGCAAATGCCAAGCCCCACCGCACACATCATGAAACACAAGACAACACTCAGGTGAATGGTGACAGGAGAGAGGACAGCATCCAATGTTTGTGGTTCGGTTCAAGAATGCAAATGCGGTATTATATGCAGTATCCTTCCATCTTGTGAGGAAAACATTCTCGTATTGTTCTGTTACTTACTTGCTTCTAAAGTTAACTTATGGATGGATACGCATGTGATTTTATTGTATAAATGTATAAGTCCAATGGTGACACTATACTGCGCTCCCATCTTCTATAATGGTTAAACGTGTCTAGAGAGATGGTTGACATTGTTTGCGGTGGATTATGCAGTATACTTAAATTCAAAATAGTCACTGAAAAAAAATGTCCTGAATTGTATCTTTGTTCAATTTGATGAATAACAAAAGGATGAAATCAGATTTAAAAAAAAAAAAAAAAGCATTAAAAAATCCCTTTGAAATTTGGAGTTTGAAACAAGTGTTTGCAGTACAAACACTTGTTAGCTAGTACACAATGAGCAGCCTGTTTGGACTTTCTCCATAATTTTCTCTCAGTAGTGCTGCCATTCAACAGGAAGCATAAATCTTTTGGAATCTATAGAAATATAAAATCCAAAGGAAAATCCATTTAAGTTGATCTGCCGCTTTTAAAAACATGTTTTCTTTTTTTTTTTTTGGTGAAAAGCTGTAAAAACTAAAAAATACTGATCTTCATACTCTGACTATTCAAAAATAAAGGTTTGAGTTTACTTCACCAGTTAAACATTCCTTATAGAACACGTGTTGAATCACTTATGTCATCGTCTAATCATTTCATGTCACTTTATATCAGTACTAGTAGACCTATTATGGGATGCATTTAGCAAAACTACACCTTAAATGACTGATTACACTTGTGATGTAGTGGAGCCCCGTTCATTATTTGAATCAATATGAACTGAATCCTTCCTGAGATGGTTCCCTGCTACAAAATCAGTATACGCTAAGAGTTGTAGGTGTGAAGATGACACAAATTACTGTGAAGTTCAGATAAGTGAACAGACATTGATTTCAATCTTTCGCTCTTTTAACCCTAAAGGTTTAACATGGTGATATCCTAATCACTGCCGGTCTCCAATCAGTCCAATTGACCTATCTCCTCTCCATTACTCGCCCTTGGGTCATTACATCAAATGAAAGTGAACAATCCCAACTAGTTTGTCTCACTCTCACTTTCTTTCTCTCTCTATCTGGCACTGGGTTCCAGTGTTTATGCATTTACTGAGATTGCTGGCGGGATTGTCAGAGAAAAAGGAGGGTTTATTTTTTTTTCTTTTCTCTCTTTCTTTTTTTTTCCTGTGCAATCTCTTGCCTTCAGAAACCATTAATGCCCATTCAACATCAACATCAAGGCACAGCTTTGATGTCTATTCTGGCAACAGACCTCTTTCTTTCTCCGCTGCCTGCTGTTCTCTCTCTCTCTCTGTGTCTCTCTCCTTCTCTCTATCCCCCCTTTATCCCTTCCTCTTCCCTTCGCTCACTCTTTACGGTTACTGTACAATCAAATAATTAAACGGATTGTCGACAAAATGATTTTACCTGGCAATTAAATATGCAAAGCGAGTCGGCAGGCGGTGTATGAGAAGGCGATTAAAAAGGGGCCCACTGCAAATCTACAAAGGCTTCACCAGCACAATAGGCAGCAGCCCCTGCCTGCCTCGCACACTAGCTTAGCCTGGGGAGTGACTGGTGCCTCTTTATACCAGTCTCACACAGCCATGTTTACAATAGCCCCAACCACGCTATGCCAATTACCACAATGCAAGGAGAAATGAATGCCACTGTTTGGAGAAAAGACAAGGATGGCGGCATATGAGACATATTGGGGCATACAAGGCATGGGGGGGAAAAAGAAAGAAAAGCATATGGTGCCAATGAAATCAAACTTCCGCCACAGTTGAAGAAAAGTTGAACGAATTGCGCGTTTCACATTAAAAATTAAAGTCAGAAGAAAGTCCAAAAAAAGCATCCAATGGAAGTCAAGTTTCCATGAAAGCAAAAAGTTCAGAAACCGTGTGTAACCTGCATTGCACTTCAACAAAGCACCTATTTTGAACTGGAATGCCACAGAAAGGCTGAGAGAAAGATAGTGAGGGGGTGGCGGAGGGTCTAGGGGGAAGCCAGAGCTCCTGATGTGCGAGAGAGGGAATGCGACAGTCAATGTCCATCTATCAACGCTTCAGTGGGGAAAAATGCAAGCAATTTTCTTGGATAGGTTTCCCTTCAAAGCCGGAGCCCCAAGAGGCTGTAAAAATAGAGTTGGAGAAAGGCGGGAGTAGGAGGGGTGAGGTAGGGAGGGGTGGGGGTGTGTGTGTGTGTGTGTATGGAAGGGTGGAGGGTTACACCTGCCCCGTTCCAGACAGTTCAGCAGAAACGAGCTGGTTCAGCCTGATTAAAACCTCCTCATTGTGAAGTTAAAGCCATGGAGGAATTGATTTTAGGGTTTTTTGGGAGTATGTAATACATTGATTATATGTTGGAAGTTTCACTGCTCTGTGCCTTTGATGAAAAAGACTCTTGTAAATTAATCCACTTTCTTCATTACTTATTGTGGTGTTAAAAAGAGACAAACTGTTAAGGAGTGACTGCAGTAATGTCAAAAAAAAGAAGTGCTTAAAGAAAAAGAAAACCTACAGTGTCATAGATGTGACGAGCATTGGCGGCTTGTCTGTTTTTCTTCCTTTTTTTTTTTTTTTTTTCTTTTCTTTTTTGCCATATTGCCAGGAACAGCTACCAGGGTAGAAAGAAACGAGAAAATCATTTTGTGGGAAGTGAAAGCTTGTCAGTAATGACTGTTGTTATCTTTGTTACGTTGGCTACCTCTGCTTTTTTGCCAATTGCGAGTCTCTTTTTATGTCAACAATTTGAATTGAGCTGTACAAGTGAGTGAGTCTGCACGCAGCAGCTCCCCACCACTGAATTATTCTCTGGTATTAAATGATTTTTTTTTTTTTTTTTCCCCCACTGCTGAAATAAAGCCAGATAATTGAGACAAACATGGCTGGGCCCTCTGATAGGGGATGCAGGGTGCTTCATTAATGTTTGTGTTGACTGTCAGAGAGTAGCGCTGGTCCTCATTGCTCTTTAATAGGACCAATTAGCCCATGCCCCCATTTCCATGCTTAATGTTTCCCATTTAAGTGTTGAATACAGAACCCGCACATTTAACCACAGAGGGACCGTAATGCATCAAAAGGTTACAGGCTTTTAGTGGTTTTCTGTTAACGCTGTGAATTAGCGGCTTGCATTCATGAATTTAAACTTCAATCTTTTTTCTTTTTTTTTTTTTCAGCAATGAGTCATGTCTTTCAGATTTTCAGTCCAGCTTTGTTTTGAACTCCTGCTGATAATGACTGAAGAAATGACAAGAATTTGTTTAATCATTCATTTGGTTCAACTACAGAGTCACCTTCCCACCTTCCATCCGCACTGTTTGATGTGCTAATGATGCTACGCTACTGTATATCTTTAATTAGGGCAACTATACTATAACGTATCACTTTCTTCATTACATAGAAACACATTATAAAGATGGTAATATTTCACAACAGGTTCCATTCATGTTTCCCACTGTGTAAAGTCATTTCTAGAATCTAGAACATGTGGCACATGGGCCAGAACCGGTCCAATCCAAGCCACTGGATAACTGCAAAGTGTGAAGATTCCAGAAAAATAACTCCAATTTTTCACCACATCTTTTACTTTGAAATTTTATGACATTTCCTAAAGTGACCCAAAATGCACAAATCCTTGGCTTTTTGTTAAAATATTGTTTTAATAATATTGTAATATGTTAATAGTGTTATAAGTGGTTATGAGGATTTTTTTGTTATAGTTTCATTAAGTTTCAATAAAATACATTTAAATAATTACTGTATGTTATATTTTCATGTCTGAGTAAAATATAACATTGTGCAAAATTATCTAAAAAAACACAATATTGTTGAAACTGAGAGTAAAATAGTGTTTATTATAGTGTTATACATGTATATGGTTTTATTTTTTGGCTCCCTTGAAATCAAACTGAGCTGTATGTGGCCCTTGAACTAAAATGAGTTTGACATCCCTGGTATACAGTCCAGCATCCAGCAAGTCTCATCATTTAAAATAGTTAATTGCTACCTGTATGTCTGACCAGCTATAACTGAGTGATAGGTTTTCACCAGTAATACATTACTACATTAATACTTCATACTGCTCCATTAGTCCATAACCTTTTTTTTTTTTACATTTAAGCAGTAAACACCCTTCATACCCTTAATACTTTTCCCCTTCTTGCCTAAAATTTGATGACTTTATACAACAGTGGAATATTTCAATTTATTTGCATTTTTGTATGTCTGTGTATACACATATATGTTTATGTAATAGAGCATTTGACCCATATTTATTCAAAAAATTTCAGAGTTGTTGCATTCCTCACATTTATTATTTCATTGAACTTGTTATATAACTATAATTTGATGGTTATATAGTATGAGCCTTATAGTTGCTGAAGAATAAAGATAACTCACATTATTTTTCTGTGACTGATGAGGTATTGGTGAATGATTTATTGTGCATAAATTGGTTATGAAGAAGAAATATGGTGAAGGGTTTGAATATGAACAGTATGTAAGGGTTAAAACAGGAATCTATCAGGACCACAGGTTGGGTTTTTCTCCTTTTTTCATATGTTCATATTTTGCTTAAAAATGAGTCCCCAGACAGTATCAAACAGGGGCTATTGGTTCTATGTTACATCAGGACACTGTTGATGTCTTTGAATCTAAATACTTATTATAACAATATTCCAGTTGCTGAAAGTTTCTACCTCACCAGGTGTCCCAGAGTGATTTCACCTCTGTAGACTCAGCAAAGTGGACAAGCAACATTCTAGTCAACTGGGGTCCTGCCTGAACACAACAACATACAGTCTACTGCTGCTGTGTTTTATATTGGGTCTATTCCTGTATGAACTGGCTGCAATATGAACAGAAATGTGACAGCTGCAGAATTGTTAAAGAAGCATTTTCCACACAAAACAGCTTTCATTTGAAAAATATAAAACTTTAATAAAGGCTACATCTCTCAATAATTACAATAATTATAGGTCCATGTAAATCTTAAAATGAAACTCTTTATATAATGTATAATTTACAGATACAGATTGAATGAAACAAAACAACAAAAAAGGCTGTGGTGTAAAAAAAAAAACAACAAAAAACAAAAAAAAAATATGATTACAGGATATTAAAAGCATAAAAATATCTTTTCAACATAAAACCCTTCTGAAAACCAAGGGATATATATTAAAACCCTGAAACAGGGTAGCACATGGTATGGCATCCATGTAGGCACAGGTGCTGTACTCATAAAACACCAGCGATAGTGTGTTTATATGGGTGTACTGTTTTATGTGTGTGTGTGTGTGCGCGTACTCTATGTGTGCATCACATGTGTCAGTATCCATACTTCAGAATGCATAATTACAATGTATACAGGAGCTCTGCTATATACGATGTTACTGTAACAACATTCAAAGGATATCGGAGCCATAATTCTTCAATGTTCTGTTTTTTTCTCTCTTCTTCTTCTTCTTTTTTTTTTGACACGCTTGCTGACTTCGTCAAGAAGTCGTTCTCTGTCACCCAAACTGGTTCTTGTTAGCGCAAGTTATTTTGGTGTGCGGGGCTGTAAACACTGCCATTATTAGATGGTACAACTTGTGCTCCAGGTCTCCTCTCTGTGTGTATCTGCAACTGTTTTTACCCCCCCCACCCCCTTTACCCACCTACCCCCACCCACCCTGTGCAATGCCTGATTTACAAACAAAGGCACAACAAAAAAGATTGAGCTCTGTCGCCGGACTGAGTGAAAGACCAAAAAAAAAAAAAAAAAAAAGAGGGGAAGGGGGATGGGGGGCGGGGTTTAGAACGAGGGAGAAGATACACTAGTGTGACAAACTTAACATTACAAACTATCAGCAGCATATAAGACTGGGGTCGACCATTAGAATAGTGGAGGGAGTGAGCCTCAGACAAGACCACTGCTAAGGTTGTTAGTTTGGGTCGGACGTGGCTACAAGGCTATGGGAGGTGCTAGGCTAGTGTCACGTCTTTTGTGTAAAAGTAAAAAAAAAACAAACAAAAAAAACAAACACTAAACAATATCACCACAGTATTCTCCCAACATTCAAAGCAGCTTGCCCATAGGCTAGAAATGGGGAGGGGGAGGGTTAGGGGGTCAGGTTTAAGGAGACTTGGGAAGTAGGTAAGGGGGAAAAAAGGAGTGGGTTGTTTTTTTCAATAAATACTTAATAAAAACTTTCAACTCATGACAAAAGCATCTATATATATATATAATACATGTATATATACATATATGCATGTATGTATATGCACACGTACAGACGTTTTTGTAACGTTGTTGGAGTGTAACGTTAAGAGCAGGTTTGGTGGCGCTTCGTCTTCAGCGCCTTGCTAGTCCGCTGCACTCGGTATGAACGCACCGTCGGTCTCTTTATCGCATCGCAACCAAACGAAACAGTCATCTACATCTTCAGTGGTTATATTCAAGAAGAGGCAGGGTCTCGCCCCCACTGGCCTCCAATCATCATCATCAACATCCTCCTCGTTATTGGTCTTTTAAAGTCTCTCGTGTCATTCCCTTGTGTTTCTAAGGCTGATTGGTTGAGAAAGTCAGGGAGGGGCAGTACCTCCTCTGGATTCGGCATACTTCATTGGCTCGTCTTCCTTCAATCACTCCTCTTGTGCTGGATATATTAACTCTGTTTAGCTTAATATTAAGAAATAGAAAAAAAAAGGAGTCCAGAGTGTTTTTTTCTTTTTTTGTTAATTACACAGAGTCTTTTGCTCAAGCTTTTTTTTTCAGGGAGAGTTTAGCTTTTGGTTGGGCAAGGGGAAGGGCATTGGTTGGTTGGCAAGAAAAGTGGCTTTCAGTCCATCCTCTCCACCTTGCCTAGGACCTTGCCTTCATACATGGGCAACACGGTGGCGTCTTCCCACACCTCCTCGAACACGGCGCCGCACTCAAACTCGTCGCTGGCCTTCTTGAAGTAGTACCTGAGGAGAAACAAAGAGAGAGAGAGGTCTGTGATTAGAAAATGTTGAGCGTAGGTGTATGTGTGAGAAAATAAAAAAAAAATTGAACTCAAACGAAAGCTGACAGAATGGCAGCAGGAGTGCATCTGATACATTTCATCGTGTTTTAAAGCGCTTTGAGGCACCTACACAACTACTTCCATATACACGCTCGCGCACAACTCCCTTTAGTCCAAATCAAACACAAACACACACACTCTGAGAGCCAGAAATGGATCCTGCTCAAAACAACTTAGTCATAGCCTTCAATGCCATCCCTGCACACTTCAAAGGCAGAGCCTGACTCCACATCACACCACTGCACAAACAGAGCTGAACCCTCCGTTTAAACGCTCCCTGTGATAATTCAAGCTGCTAGAAAACAGCCTGTGTGTGTGTGTGTGTGTGTGTGTGTGTGTGTGTGTGCGCGTGCGTGTATGTATGTTCATCCGAGTGTGGTTGTCTCCTCATCCACTTGTTCATCATGAGTGCTGGCCATTCAATAGATGCCTATCTGTCCTACAAGGTCTTATTAAAGTTGAAGGGTTAATTAGAGGCTGTCTTAAGTCCCCCCTCCTCCTCTTCCACACACACTCTCCCTCTCCCTCTCTCTCTCCCCCTTCAGCAGTGACCCCCCCTCCCTTTCTGTGTCTCCATGGCTTCTAATTGGGCTGGCTGTCAAATGAAGGGCCTTTCTGTCACACAGGTTGACATTTCAGGTGCCTGAGAGTCTGCCTGTGAATGTAAGAGCACACTCTGGTGCTTGCATATAAACATATACACACACGCACACACACACACACACACACACACACACACACTATATTACTCCCTTA
>JANJYP010081833.1:0-11030 GCA_024605115.1 Rastrelliger brachysoma | reverse complement strand
AGCGAGGCGTCAGCTGTTCTTGTTTGCCGATATCATGTGAGTGGAGAGGTGTGCCACCAGTTATGGGACAGATGAGCTTCAGCGTTGGGATGAATTCCAGGCTTCAGACAGCTGACGAGCAGCGAGGATCCTGCTTTTATTTGCTTTTCAGCTGAGCTCAAACACAAGAACTAGACAGTGAAGAAGTGTCTTTCAGCACGCCATGCCGCTCTTCCAGTTTGACAGCGTGTGCTATGACGGTGTTCATGTCAGTCCAGGTAAATAGCAGCTACACACTTAGAGGCAGAGGAAGTGGACCTGCCAAACTGGTTCTACTCTCACAGGACTGAGAGATGTCAGGGCCACTGTTCCACCTGCTGTATGGCATCCATCCAGTCACAGTCTTTGTTGCTTCCTTTGTGTCACCTCACAGTGATGGAGTGTACACTGATGCCACCTTGTGTTCAAAGTGCTAATTACAGGCCTGGAGGGACATGAGGGAATGGGTGCTACATTTAAAACAATAGTGAAAATAAGCTTTATTAGTGGAGGTTTGCAGATCTTTTTTAGCCATTGATGTATTCCAGGATAAAAGCGAAATACCTCAGGGATCTACCTGAAGATGCTGAAGCAGTGTTGTTGTTCAAAACAGTGAATTAGATTATTGTTTTTAGGACAACACATTTTATTTAGCACAAAACAGAAGCCGGCACTTAATTAAACCTGAAAAACTGCAACCAACAAAGAAATAATTCTTCAGTTAATTAATTAGTCAGGTAACAGAAAAAAATGAATCACCACTGGCAACAGCTTCTCAAATGTGAATGTGTTGAGGTTTTCTTGAAATGAAACTCTTTGTCATAGATGTATTAAAAAGAACTCCCACACACTACCTGCACTCGCTCAATAAAGACAGGTTTTAATAAAGACACGTAACTGAAGAAGGTCAGTGTCTGAAGTGTTTTTATGTCAAAACTGTCTTTATTGACTAGGTGTAGATGTTCTTTTTCTTTTTATTACATGCTCACTCCACCCACGCAACTGTCAACAAGACTACTAAAGTGTGCATGATGACATTTTCTAGACAAAATGGTTCATTTAGAGTAGCCCCGTTGACATTAAAATCATTTTTTAAGAGCGTCCCTGCTAAGGTTGACTGATAACACAAGATATACCAAAATCACAAATAATATAATACAGTTATGCAAAATAGATTATCCTAAACATCTTAAAACAACAGTGTGTCTATAAGCATAAAAACAAATAGGAACAATCTGCAGCAGTGACTTTAATGAGGTTCAAAAACCTCAAAAGACTAGCAGTCAGCAGAGAGAGCAATTTTACCATGTATATGTAACTGCAGATACATCCAGAGAGGGATTAGGTGATAATGAAAGTATTCATCAGCTGCAGGCCTAAAAATGTTTGTTTGATCTGTTTCCATGTTAATTTGGAGTTTCTAAGTAGATCAGTGTCAGGATTTCACTTTACCAATGCTTCTGTAGTCCACAGAGTGAAGAAACATCACATGCTGAACAGTAAAACACCAGAGCTGCTGACTGCTTCTATGGTTTGTCTCATTTTTCCTCTGTGGTGTTGTTGTTGTCAGCTGTCAGTGTGGCGTTTGATAAAGAAGTTTTATTCAGAGGATCCCATTTGCACTGAAACCCCATCAGACACCCCGCTGTCAGACCTCATTAATCAGGCTGCCTATCAGCACAGACTGGGTAATGCCTCTTTTTGCAGCCGAGTAGCTTCTCCATTCTGTTCAGGCAGTGACTTCATCCCATTCTTGATGACGACTAAATCTGGCTGCAGTTTAAGTCAATTATAACAACTCTGGCTGACTGCATAGCTGAGGAAAATGAAATTGGTGTACACAGGGTGGATGCCTCATCAGCTCAGGCACCTTTTTCCATCCTATAATAACGACAACTTTAGGATCACTTATTCACTGGCTTCTGCAAGTCTTACAGTACACTGAGTACTCTTCTTGTGTGGCTTCTCACACAAAAGTCATTTCCTTGCGTTTGTCTTTCTGAGCCTTAGCTGGTGTGTGTGTGTGTGTGTGTGTGTGAGAGAGAGAGAGAGAGAGAGAGAGAGAGAGAGAGGATGTGGCAGACGAGACGTATTGAGGGAAGAAGCTTAGATACATTAAACCTGCAGGGGAGGCTGAAAAGCTCGGTTCTGTCCGGTGGAAGGATTTGTAGCAACATCCACAAGCAGTTTACTCAGGCAGTTTAGGATTTTGTTGGTCAGTGCTTAGATTAGGCTGTTCCAGAAATAGCTGATAGAAGCAGCCAGCAGCTCTGGCTGGGGGGGCACTGACTGAGATGTAGAATGAATCTCATGACTAAGGTAGACAAACTACCTGCATATATTCTCTGGGATGGCCTCTGAGCTGCTGACATGGCTGAAGGAAGTCACTTATTATAGAGACATGAGATCAAAGCAGTTGCAGCATTTGGACATTATAAATCCATAATAAATTTGTCCTCCTGTTATGTTTCTTGTTTGATTCTGTTGTTACACATCTATTGCATGTGTGTCTGTCCTGGTGCCTCTCTTCCATTTCTCCCCATCAGAGTTTTGAGGGAGTTTTTTCCCGTTCAAATGGCAGGTCTCAGGACAGAGGGTGTTGTCCAGCCTCGTGAGAAAAACTTGTGATTTTGGTCTATAAAAATAAACTCGACTTGATAATTGATTATCAGAGGCCACTTGTCAAACATTTGCTGATTCCACCTTCTCAAGTGTGAACATTTGCATAACAGTTAGCAGTTGCAGCTTTAGTGAGACTATGTTATCATCCCTTCTTGTCTTAGAGCAGTGGTTCTCAAACTTTTTACACCAAGTACCACCATAGTGACCAACACTAAAACAACACAGTAGCGTAGTAGGCTTCAGTATTCATCAAAAACAAGGTGGTTTGTTTCCTAAGAAGTATATTTAATGTCGACCACAGTAACATTTTACACATTTAGAACAGTAACAGTACCTTCAAATATAGGAAAATAAAAAATGTACTAATAATGATTCAATTAAATATAGTGCACATAAAAGTTTAATAAACATTGTAATTAAATAAATGTAAAAAGATCCTGCAGGGATTTAATGAACGGACAGAGAAAGTCTTCATACAGTATAAAGCAGATGTGGATAACACTGCAAGAATCAATAACATTACATTATAGATCAATACAAATGTTTTAATCACTTTCAACAATATTATCTGTGCTTATTTTGTATGAGTGATTATTTCGGTCAAAGTGAGGAAACCTGCGACTTTGTGTCCCTGTGCTGCTTGAGCCGATTGTTGCACTGATAATAAACAATGGGAACAATGTTGTATTTGGTGGCCAAATGATATAAAGTAGTCTCAAGTGGCAGCTGTAGTACTCAGGGTCCTCTGGTGTTCTTTTGGTGGCAGAGCTCCATTTGCTCCAGTAACCAAAACCCTCTCTGGCATTTTTGCAGCGTACTTGAATGATGTACACAGTGTCTGCATTAAGTATCTGGAGTCTGAAGTTCTGTATGTCATCACTAATGTCCACATCAGGCACCTGAAGGATCCATTTAGAAGACACATGAATGAAGATAAACACTGACGTTAAAGTTATGATCCTGGTTGATGTGATGGCGCCTGTGGTTACTGCGGAAGTCAAAGGCCCCTTCAGTAACTACAGAGAGTAACTGAACAGGTGTTTACAGAGCAGCAACACCGTGAGCTCCTCTTCTTGTAATTATCGTAACTGCTAACACAGCTTACTTTAAACATGTTAATCATCAGTTAATTAGCACTCAACTCAAAACCTGCCTACAACTGATGCTGCTGGGAATATCCTTAGTTTTCCAGGTATTGTGTCACAAATCAAAATATTGGACCCATGGAAAATGGGATGTGATGACTGCTAGATGAACAGGACTGGGAATGTCTCAAAATGAATACAACTTCTTTTTTTTTGACTTGTCTTTTTACCATTGTTAGGTGATTTTGTATATAAAGAATATAGACATACACAAGCTGAAAGTTTTTGCAAATACACCAGGAATTAAATAATTATAAATAACTAAAAGTTAGCTAAATAACACCATGTAACACACACCTGAGTGGAAAGAGCTTTTTCCTGATTCTTGGTCTGGATTAATAAGGAATATGACCATTATAATGTTCAAACTTTCAAACTATAACTTGTTCATGAAGCTGAAGCTAAACCCAAGCTGTAAAATGTGATGGAGTGTGAACTCTGAACAAATTCCAGCTAAATACTGTAGCCCAAAAATATAGGCTACTAGTTGTCTCACTTTTTGTCTTTTAAAAGGTGGTCACCCTTACCTGAATGGGTCAGCTAATGAGGAGAGATTTGTTGAATTTGACAAAAATGTGTTGCATTAATTTATTTTATTTGAAAATATTTAATTCAGTGATTCTTTTACGTACCACAATTTGAGAACCACCGACTTAGAGCAAGTATGAGGCCCTTAGTATTACAAGTTTGTATCTGGCAGTTTGGCGCCCTCTGCTGGTTAAATGCACGAACTGCGATCTACTGTACTTTTCCTGCATTTTGTCCTGAGAGGAAAAAAATTAGTGTGGGTCCCAGGAGCAGGAAGCATTTACTTGGCAGGAGGAAATAAAGGCTAGCTACGGTTCCAAGCAGTAATGGACGAAGCCAGCGTTTGATTGATGCATGACCCGGGTGCTTTGGTGCTAAACATCAATCAGAGAAGGGGTGCATGAATGCTGTGGTTATTCAGCGTAATGGGAATGTCAATAACTCTTGCATCCTCTGATGAATACACAAGTACCACGCCATGATTCACCAATGAAGGCTGCTGATGTTTTTTTTATTCTTTAACTTGATTAGCCCTCACTCTACAAGTAGCTGCTGATGATGTGATACATGTTTTCTGCGGTTTCAGCTGTTACCAAGCAATTTTCTAGAGATCCATCACCTGCTGGTACAATAGATATGGGAAGAAATGATTCATCTTGTGGCTCTGCAGGTGATCGCAAGTGATTGAAGTGTCAGTACAACTGTGTATTAAGTGATCAAATCTTCATAGCTTGTAAATTGGATGAACTCAGGCGTCAATAGCACTTAGAATAATTTGAATGTAGGTGAGTGTTGTGTTTCATACCCACAGTATTTTATCTAATGTGCAGAGTCATTAAATCTGTCAGAAAGAAATACAAGCTGTTTAGTGCAGGAAGGTGGAGGAATAACAGCCCAAAGACGAGGTTAGTACACATTTTTTAATAACATGGCACAATTTACATAACACAAGTTTAAATGAGGAGCATGCTGAAGATTCAGTCGCTTCATTTTTTCTCATTTTTGTACATGATCCTAGAAAGACTTCATTTTTTTCCCCTGTACATGGTAAACAGCAAAAAAAAGGTTTTTCTCATTTAACAATCTTTTTGCAATACGCGTTTGACTAACCACTATGGCTCCGGTGGACATTTTTATGTTGGATTAAAAAACACTGCACGACATGATATCACAGAGTTTGAAGCGCACAACTAAACCTTCAGTGGACTACTAAAATAGATCTCTGCTCGTTAGAAACAAACTGTCCATAGTTTAGACTTGCTTTTTTTGTCTTTTGATTTTGTAGGTACAACAACTTAGGAAAGCACTTTAATACACTGTTTGACCAACGGAACCTATTTTTCCAAAACATGTACTTTACACTCCTTCTATAGGGCAATGTGCTGTCATGGTGTTTCGTGTGCTGCATCCTCCCCAGAACAAGACTAGTGACGACTGAGTGAAGGAAAAACGGAGATAAAAAAGTGTTAACATTTATGCTGCTGGCTTTTTTACATTGAAAATCCTTTTTCAAATACAATACTGTTCTCTAGTATTGTCCCAACCATTTATCAAATGTGAGAAAATGATTCTTACAACATTATTTTTCTTTGAATCCAAATTGCTACCAACAAACCTGGTGTTAAAGCTTCTATCTGTCTGCGCTGAGCCAATGTTTGTCAAGTCTGAGTTGTGGAGAGAATACAGCGTTTGTCCTTCATTGGTACACAGTCAGTAGTGGTGAGAAGGCCAGCTTTCAGAAAGGGAGCCCAGATATTTGTTGCATAGTTGAATATGGGGTCTCTGGTACAATGCTAATCAGCTGCGTCAACTTAAAAAAAAAAAAGGAAATTGCAAAAAGCACATTCTGAATCACCGCCTAAATACTCCTCTATTTACATTTGTTCAAAGTAAAGCTTTCAAAACACTCTTTTGCATATTTGTACCATGATTTTTATCCATACAGAGCAAGCACAGTGACTGTACACATTATCTACACACTTTGCTGTCTGTCAGTGCTAAAGTACCTGTACATTCCAAAAAATGCTTTCATTCTTACTCCACATCACTTTGCTATACAAGAGAAAGAATGCACACAAAAAGCTGGAGCAAACTGGAAAAGAATCTCTGAAAAATGTATTTTTTTGTTCTGTGATTATTGTGTCTTTGTAGTTTTATACAAAAACAATTCATTGTGTGGGCACATCTGCCCACATAAGTTATTCACAGCTATGTTACAGTCTTGCTTTGCCCAAAGCTAAGTGCTTGGTGAGAGTTCAGTGTAAGTGAGGCACAGGGCTGCAGGGGCACTGAGTCTGTTGAGGCTCAGCTCACCGTGCCTCAATGTCTTTGTGAGCCGGTCTGTCTCTGATATCTGTGGCCATGGGAGTAGTCCGTCTGGGTGAGCCCGGACGGGCGCCCAGTGTAGGGATGAGCGGTGGCGGGGCACTCAGAGAGGCGGTAGGTGGTGTTTTGTTCAAGATACCATTTTGATGGGCTGCAGCGGCGGCTGCTGCTGCTGCTGCTGCTGCCGCAGCTGAGGGGCTGACTCTGGAGTAGTGCATGCCTGGAAGTCCAGGGGCCATGAGGCCCGGGGCGGGGTGTGGCAGATGTCCGTCTAGGGCTGGATGATGCATTGTTGGGTGGAGGCGCCCGTGCTCATAGTCCTCTCTAAGCATGTTGAGGCGGTCACGCTCCTCCAGCTGGGCACGCTCCTGCTCCCTCCTCTGCTCCAGGGCCAGAGGGTGGGCGTGGTCACGGTTAAAGTCATGAGGCTCACGGTCCCTATAGGAGCGCTCAGCCTCATACAAACGTGGCGCCGCCAGCCGATGCAGGGGGTCGTTCCTTAGCAACAGGTCCCTGGCCAGAGGGTCCCGCCTGTGAATGTCCAGCCCCCTGTAGGGATCCCTCATGGGGTCCCAGTGGAAGGCTGGGTAGGGGAACCTGTCAGCTCCTGGGATGGGGCTGATACCCATGAAGGGCGCAACCACTCGAGTTCTCTCCAGACTGCTGATGCTGTTGATTGGGTGGACTCCAGCCATGCCCATAGGCATGGGCATGGAGGAGGGAGGGTGGAGGTTTGGCGTGGTGGGTGCCTGTGTAGGGTGCTCACTTGCCCTCTCTGGGACTCCCTCTTGCTCCTCCTTCCTCTCCTCCTTCACTTTGACCTCACTGCTCTTTTTCTGGTGCTCATATGGCAGCTCTGTCTTCTTCTCCAGGACCTCTCTGCTCAGGCCTCCATTGGGACGTTCCAGACTGGTCTGTCGGATGTAGGGTGACGCTGTCCCTCTGTTGGACACTTTGTCCTCTGACACTCGGCCATCGTGGATGATGGGAGTGTCCTTGTCACTGTGCTGGTTGTCTTTGAGCTTGTGGTCATCAGTGCCACTGTCCTTCCAGGAGTCTGAGTGCTCCCTGTCTCTGTCTTTGGCCTTGTTCTCTTTGTCCCTCTGAGGCTCTGCAGGGGCAGGGGGCAGGTGGTTTCTGTGGTGCTCAGGAGGTCGGCTGTGACCAAGGAGACTGATGGGGTTGACGGGCACTGGTGATGGATGGCTTGAGTGACGCTTTTCTACAGAGTCCCTGGAGATACAAAGAAAAATTCCCTCTATTAGCAGTGTTTCTTCTAAATTCCCTCTATTAGCAGTGTTTCTTCTAAACCAGGAAAGAGCGGTGCAACCTCCCCCCTTGCAATCGATGCTGCTTCCCGCACTCTGCCACCACTGTTGCTATGACAATTAAGTTGCTCTGTTATGGTACCGAAACGCGCACCCCTCCCCCCTCTGATGCCATATGGATGGAGCTGTGTCCCCTTGCTAAATTTTCCTAGAAAAACTACTGATTAGTACTTTCAATGTTTCTTACAAATCAATAAACTACAAATGTTGGAAAATAAGCTAAAGCAAAATAGTATTTTTACATTAATCACCTAGTTCTTGATCAAGGTAAAAAAAAAAAAAAAAAGTGTGGTCAGAGAAACACTCACCTGTCCTTGTCATCTTTACTGAGCAACGAGTCTCGTTTGTCAGAGTCTCTGTCCCTCTCATGTGAGCTGACGGAGGCGCTCCTCTCAGACTCTCCGGGTTTCAGCCAGGGCGGAGGTGTGGGGAAGGAGGGCGGCGTGCGGTGCAGGCGGTTCCATGGCTCCTGGTGGCTGTTGTTACTGTTGTTGAAGTGCTGCTGTGCGTTGGGGCCATCTTTATGGCCGAACATGGAGTTGGCCGCTGTTAGGGATTCAATACGTGGAAAAGCACAGCAGGACACAAGTTAAATGCATATCAAAACAACTTGCAGAGCTTAATGTCTGGATTTAAATTCCATTCTGCTGATGTCCATATACACCTTCAATGACGTTTTACTAATTCCATGCATGATAGTATAATTAGTATGTTGCAACTGTTCATGAAGCTGAAACTCACTTAGTGCTGGATTTCCCAGACCTCCAAAGGCTGATGAACTGAGGGATCCCAGTCCTCCAAATGATGAAGGCCTACTGAAAGGTTCTGCAAGGAGACAACATGTTAGCACACACATAATCATGCTAATGTTTCTCTTTCAGGACTGGACTGAAGGCTCTACTTACCTAAGTGAGATGCTGGGGTGAGGAAGTTTCCAGGATGGTGGGGTGGATGTCCAAAGGGACCTGCTGATGGGTTTGTAGGCCCTGAGGAGGAAAGCATCAGGTGTGTGATGTTACTAAAAGTAAGACGTTGTTTTTAAAAAACAGCTGTAAATGTAGACAGCACTATTCCTAAAGTGAGCTTTCCATAAATGGCAGCTGCTGACTTGTAATTAAAGTCCAGTCAGCTATTTTATTATATTAATTTTTTTATTGTTAAACTAGTTTTAATAAGCATTGGTTCCACCCACACATTCTCTATATGTGCCCAGCTGAGAGGTCATGTCATGGTGAGTAATCTTCAGTGTTAGAAAAATATTAGCAAAATAAATGATGACTACACACATTAAGAATTGCTTTAAGTGCACAAAGGGGACATCCCTACTACATAGGCTACTTTGGAAAATATGGGTGGTGGAAACTTGATGATTGCACTGTAAGTATTAAAAAGTCTACTGACAGTGCTGCATTTTCCACGTATGCTACACAGATGTTTATGGGCTTTATGAATGAAAAAAAAGGTTTCTTTCCTTCTACTGTGCTTTCTACAGCAGAGCCAGAATAGTGGCATTAAAACGTTCCAGGAGCCACCAAATGTGGGTTTTTACAGCCAAAATGTTTATCCCAGGGGCCATGACCTCAGACTCCCTCTAGCTGGCTGCTGCAAAGCACTGCCTCGAGCCAAACTGTTACTGTAGCAAAAAAGAAACCCTTTAGCAAAGGTTTTTGGTAAAATTAAGTGCTAATTCTGTGCCAATCTGTATCCAGCTATTGGTTGATGTCAGAGAGATGCACTGCATTTTTATTATGTCTATGTTGTTGACCAGTTATTTTGCTGTCCTGTCATATTAACATCTGATCAACCACTGGGATATGTCAATAACTGCTGTCATTAACATCAGTCTTTTCTTTTTGCCTGGAGCAGTGACACACACCTGCAGCTGAGAAGAGCGTGGCGGGCCGTGCCAGGTCGCTGGGGTGATGGATGGCGCCGAAGAGGCTGGGGCCCGGAGGCCGACTCAGGAACTCAGGCTTGAGTCCAAAGTCTAGCTTGTGAGGGTCGACCTGCATCTGCTGCTAGAAGACGCCAAACCCACAGAGAAACACATGTAAAAACTCTCTACACATTAAATGCATGTATCACTGGTGTTTTTCATATCACATTTACTACAGTATGTGAGCCACTGGGTGTTTGCTGTCTTGCTCAAGGACACAGGAGGTATTCCAGGGATTAAATCTGAAGCCCTCCAGGGATGGGTGTGTCCCTCTGACTGCATAGCTGTACTGAATTACTCTGTGAGCCAAGCAGTCTCCTCTTCTTAATGGACCCATCATCATAACCTCGAGAAGCGATTATGGTTATGACTGCTGAAGGCACAATTAAAATGACTTGTTCCATTTTAATTATTTAAATAGATTTGCGTAGTGACTTGTACTCGGCGCAACAGTAGAATTAATTTCACAAATCATGGAAATTACTATACGAGTAAAAAGGTCAGCTTCAGCCTATACAGTGTTCCTATTACCACAGAATTACCATTTAGAGAAAGAGGTGCATGTAAGAAACAAAGTGTAGATAAGGAACATATGGCTCCTTTTTGAATTATCCTACTGTATGATAAGGTGAGGGACATGCCAATCACTGACTATACAGACTATAGGAGGGCTTTTATAATGGCCTAATCTCCTGTTACTATGTTGATTTCTTGCATACTAACTAAAGAAATACCAATCATTTAGTATGTAGTGTGGATCTGGTATAGTTAATGTTTTTATACAAGATGTGGCACAATTCAATGAGAGAGGAGTCAGATGAGTTCTCACCTTTACTTTCTGTTGGTGGTGGTATATCTGCCAGGCGATATGGACGTGCATGGCGCACCACTTCCCTGGTTTCTGTAAGCACAAGACAACAGCATTTTGTCACTGTTATTCTTTACTAGTGATGTACTGTATAATATATGTATACATAACTTGTTGCTTAAAAAAGTGCCTGAGTGAGCAAATAAATACCTCACATAAATCAAATTGTGTTCTCATTTGTATTTAATGTACATAATGATGTATTAGCAATAAGTTATTTTAGCCACTTGGGGGCAGCACAGCAAACTATAAAAACAACA
>JANJYP010081830.1:0-26188 GCA_024605115.1 Rastrelliger brachysoma | reverse complement strand
CTAAAATCCCTTTTCAGAGAGTAAATCTTACATAAAGCCCTAAATTATGGCTGATAATAAAGAGCTCCCTGAGGAATGGAAGAGGGGCTGAAGTGAGACATAGACAAGAGACCGCTTCAATAAAAAACAGCTGCTAACACCTAAATTCCACCACACGCGGATCCAGTCTGGCTCCGCTCCGGAACCGATCCGTTTCCATTATAAATCAATGCTTGAATTTCCACCAACTCGGGAACGACTGCAGACCGGCTGCGGATCAGCTCCAGCAGTCCGGAGCCCTCCGGAGCACATACGCAGAGCATTTGTTTTTGCTGGATGCCAAAGCACGGCACAGCAATTCAGCATAGAGCAGATCGTGCGGAACAGGAAATTGAGCACAAATATAAAATAAAACACCCGGTTTTATTTCCAAAATAAAAATTACCATGTTCCAACCAAAACTGTTTTTTGCTTGTTCTTTTAGATTTCATTTTTAATTTTTCCATGGTTTTTAATTAATCCATGGTTGATGTTGAATCACAATCATCTCCAAGACAAGACAGATCAACAAGTCAGCATCGAGTTGTTTTACAACTCCTCCTCCGAGTGGATGTGGTTAGCCATAGCAACATCATGCTACGTTATCTCACGAAACTATGCGTGAATTCAAGAGATCTCATGGGTCCTGCTGCAAACCAGAGTCAGGCTGCTTTGCAGCAAAGATGCAGGCAGAGTTGACGGATGACGGAGCTGCATGCGGTGGAATTTAGCAGTAAGTATGTCCCAGATTATGTACCAGAAACTATAAGGGGTGATCCAACTTCAAAAAGTGTTATAAGTGTTTAATTATACTGTACTATATTTTAATGAGCCGAGAGAACATATGATCTAATCACTTTTAAAGTAAACATTATTAGGAAGGCAAGTTTTATGAGTCAATGCTAAGGCAGTGATTCCAAAAATTTTGAACTACAACACTCCTTAAAAAAGAAAGTTTATTTTATTTTTAATATGGTGATTTATTGCTTATTTATTATGGTTCTATGTGTTTGAAAACATAACACTGAAAGTAGTTAAACATTGCTAAAATGCACAATAGATAACAAATGATATAGTTAATCTTGCAGGAACCTTTGCCCATCCTAACAGTGCTGCATTGGGACCCACTGTGCAGGGTTTATGCTTCCATTCAAGTGCATTATACCATTTTAAGTGATTATAAAGACCAATGGGAAGACAGGGACAGGCGTAGATTCATATAAGGTGGCAGGAAGCAGGGTCAAAGTGCTTCCACTTAAATTAATAAAGTTTTAAGCAGAATGAAAAGTTGTCTGCTCAACTTCTGATCCTGTAAGATCCTACAAGAGGACAACTTCTTATAATAAAGCTGTTCTTCATATTATAAGTGTTGTTGGAGTTTTGAACTGGATTTTTTTTCTCCTCATTTTTAATTTAATGTAATTCGTGTTAAATTTTTAATATTAATAATGAATATTTTAATGTATTTACTTACTCAGCAGGATGGAGTAAAATATCATCTTCATTAGAAAATATTACTGGTATCAACTGTCTTAACTGTTTCACAGCCTCACTTGGGTCACTCTGACAACTACAACGCTCTAGAGAATTAGGATTTTAAACCAATGATAATAAGAAGGTGGTCCACCTTATTAGATTGCAGTTGAGAGGATTAGAGCGTTAATAATGGAAGGTCATCTTACACAACCAACTAGCAGCGGGTTATTTTAGGGAGCAGGATTACAAAGTTACTTGGGTGACTTTCAAAAAGAAGAGTAAACGACTATCTTTTGTAGTGTTAAAAAAAGAAAGAAAAATCAGTGATCACAAACCACTTACCTTTGCCCTTTTCCTGCCATGGCTGTGGTTAGGAGCCCGTTTCTATGAGACAAATTTTTTATTTTACTAATTTCAATAGGCCACATATGAAATCCACAACTTCAGAATGAATTTCCTTACATAAATATAGATTGCATAAAGATAAACAAAACTGCAAACAATTTAAGAATGTTACCAACATAGACTGAATATACAAACATTTTACTTACTGAATGACTTTTACCAGAAAGTGTATGACAAATAGAATTCAATGAAGAATAATTTTTGAAACCTGATTGTGAAAACTGCAGGGTTTAATTTTAGTTTGTACTTGTCCAGTCAAGTTATTTTGCAAATCCTGCTGTTTTCCATATGCCATTAAGTTTACATTAAAAACACTTTTTAGTAGGGCTGCTCGATTATGGGAAAAATCGTCACTGGGTCTGTACCCGGACTGCCATTTGGTGATCACTAGTTTTAGAAGAGTGACATTATGTGCCGCCGCTCTTCGTTGGATTCTTCAAACCTGAAGTGATCTCATACAGTAGAGCTTTTTCTACCCCTTTTCTCAAACAAACGACTTTGCCCTCTGCCATTTTCAGTCTCACTCCGTGCTGTTTTTTAAACAACACATCTCCTTTGCTCTTCAGCTGCGGGAGTGTGTATGCTGCTGTAACTCAGGACTGCGTGGAGAAAGTGTTGCTCACGCGCCTCCTTTTCAGAAATTGTGTAGCCTAAAGTAAAATAGCAAATAACTTGAAATCATGATCAAAATTCGATTAATTTCACAGCCCTACTTTTTAGTCAAGTATTATATTTACAGTACATACAAAGTAACAGATTTTTGCATAAGAGATCTGATTTTGTCACTATATAATACAGTGTTATGAGCTGACATGATTTTATTCTAGTTGACTTTGTCTCTGAAATATTTAAATCCAAAATCTGGACAAAACTGAAACACAAAAAAAGTCTACATAAGCATGCTCCTGGCTGATCAGTAGGTTGTGTGGAAAATATAGCAGAGAGCAGAGTAGAAATCCTCTAGACCAGCTGTATGAACACTTGTTTTTGCAGAACATGTAAATGCTCTTTGACTTCCTGCCTTGATTTCTTTTATTCAATTATTTGATAAATCCATTGCTGTAATATACAGCATAATGGTCAGCATAACAGTCTCACTTTTCCATTTCCTCCCACCTGTGCATCCTGTGGGGAGCTATCCTCAGGCTCCAGGCCCTCTCCTGTCCCTTCCTTGGTGCCCTGTGGTTGAGGGGAGGTCTTGCCTCGACTGCAGGGCTCAATGAGTGGCCCACTCTCTCCCTCCTGCTGGATGTCTGTTGTCAGGCTCACTGACATCTTCTTCGGGGAGAGGGAGAGGGTGGGAGATGGGGAGGGGGTTGGGTGGAGGACCCAGGAGTGGCTGAGAGGAGATGGGGCAACAGAAAAGAAGGGGGGTATTTTAAGCTCTAACAGTTTTAAACATCAAAACTCTGCAAATATTTGACAATGAAAGAGCCAAGAGAAAGACAAACAGACAGACTGAGCACATAAAGAGTGTGTGAGAGTATACTGCAATACTATCTACCTCTAGGTGGTATCAGATCTGTGCTGGACTCTGTACAGTGAGTCTGGATGGGAACCACCACACACAGGAAAATGAGGGGAACCCACTAAGGTAGTATACTGGGCTGGGCTGCAGCAGGGGGCGAAGCGCAGTCCATAGCAAATCTTGGCTTTCAGGTTGTGGCTATGAGAAAGAAACACAAAGGAAAATGTCAAGAATCGTATATTTGATAGTTATTATTATCCTAAACTGGTTTGTTATTAGTCATACACGGTGACAGTAATCTGCAATCAATGCAGAGACAATATGAGACAAATCAGATCAAAATGAAAGAAATTCATCTAAAAAAAAAGATACTGTGGCCACATTGATAATGTAATACCACTGATAAAATGTTGCTGCTTCTAGTGACAATTCAACTCAGCAATGAATTACATTACAACTGACTGATCCTTTTTAGCCAGTTTGATACATTAACAACAGGTTGATACCAGTAAAGAACAGAAGTTAAATGATGTGAGTTGGAAAACAGAATACAAATAAATCAAACTGTTACATCAACTTTACTTTTTTGTGTGTGTGAAGATGTTTAGTTCATAAGAATTTTTTTTTTTACAAATCAAACAAATATTAAATGTATTTTGAGGTCTATCTTTCCCTGCAAAAGTACAAATCAGCTCTGAAAAAACACGTATTTATTAGAACAATATTACAAGCAAATTAACATGCACACGAAAAACAAAAATGGCAGCAATATTTACAGCAATCAGGTGAACTGAAGGGACAAATGTACGTCAGCCAAGAGGGAGGGGCACACCAACAGACCAGCCACCACTTCAGTGGTCCTCTGGGGCCTCTCTCTTTTCTCTCTCTCCAGCTCAGTGTAGCAGCATGGTCTGTCTTCCAGTCAGGAGTCCTGTACACCAAGAGCAAAAGAGGAAGACACGGATGACGTCATGTTTCACACACTGAGTGACTCATCGCTGCTGCTGTCGTTGCCGTTGCTCCCTCTAGAAGGGAGGGGGGTGAAGCAGCTGAGAGCTCAGAGGCTGCTGGCACACATGGCTTACAATCAAGCAAGATAAGGCAGCTTTATTCTCCCCAGATTTCCTAAATTTTTCATTATTTGACTTCACTTCTCAAAATAAAGGTACCGTATTATCCACACTCTTTATGAATGGGAATGTCAGTATCCAATGAAAAATGGGTTGCCCAAATTTCTAGCAACTAGACATGAAATATTCATTAAGAAAAGCTGTAAAGTGCAGTGAAGGTTATTTACAACTTGAGCTTCAGTTTGTGCCAACTGTGGTTGCATTTCTTATATTTATTTTTTATTTAAGTACAGCTGGTAGTTAACAATACAGTGATTTTATGTACTCCATTTGCTTACACAACAAATCACTGAATCACAAGAATTCATTGAAGGACTACAAGTCTATTTTATTTCTATGCTCCAAAATCAAAAATCACAAATTTGCTGAAAGGGCTTCTCTGTTGATTGTGATGTAAACTGGTCAGCTCTGGTTGAACACACAACATAAAACACCCAGCAGCTTGATGACAAATATCATGTATTGCTCTCACTTACTTCCTCTCATTTACATCATAAAACTCATTTTCCAAGAAAGGAAAACATCATACAGAATCACAAACCACCCCCAGGGTGAATTCTGGCTCTGAAGCAGTAACTCCCATGTCTTAGGCATCTCACTCATTAACATGCATAGAAAGACAACACAGATGAATAGCAATCCATCTGTCCTACAAGCCTATTTCCTCTGCTCGCACCAGGTCAACAACAGCATTAGTCATGTGTGCTTATTGAAAGAATAACAACAAGTATGCATATAATCCCACACACTTTGGTACACGCAACAGTGTGACCAAGTGAAAGCGAGCACAAATTCAAGCAACAAAAGCACGACTACTCCAGCATGTACATATGCAGCACCGATGAGTGCTGTTCATGCATGCCTCTCCCTGCCTGCACCGTTCTGCTGCACTGTGCTGCAGGACAGATAAAATGAGCGAACAAATGAGGCAGGGAATCCCAGTGTAGGGAAGACCCAGGCAATGCAACAGCAAAGGCGTCATCAGTATCAGCAGCAGCAGTATCAGCAGCATTACACATACATCACTGACCAGGACACCCATATGTCCCAACCCCACTCTGCTTATACAAGCTAACCACACCGAAGCACAGAATACAGCCACACCATCTGGGCAGATACAAATGCCTGATCTCCTCTTTTTCACCATCACACACATTCAGGCTACTGGACAAAAAAGAATGAATAGTTCTGGATTAGAAAGCAACAACAATGCTTAATCTTGGGTGTCAATCTTCTAGTGGAGCAGACCGTGTTCTCCCGATGACAGGGAGGGGCCACAAGACAAATAATGAATCAGAGGCACNCGTGTTCTCCCGACGACAGGGAGGGGCCACAAGACAAATAATGAATCAGAGGCAGAAATGTTGTGCTTATGAATAAAACCAGCTCTACCTATTCTCTCCTCCTGCACCCATTTCTCTTATGCTCCCTCAGTTCCCTTCTCAACACTCCCCCCTGCTTCCCTCAACACACTCACACAAACCAGCCCACAGGGTTGCCAAGGAGATGGTAACGTCATTCTCAACTGCTGCCATTTGTGTTGAGCGAGTACCAGTAAGAAGGGCAAAGGGAAGAATGATATTAAAAATAAATACGTGGATCGCAGTGTGAACGCGCTAAAAGCGATGGAAAGACAGAAGGAGGAACAAACGGGGAAAGGTGAAAACAAAAAGAATGAGAGACCAGATAGGTTGTTGCTGTTCAAAAAAAAAAAAAAATCGCTGTGATTAACCTAATGTGGGTTCTCAGTCATTCAAGTCATGAAATTATCAAGCAGTCAACTCAGTGCTGCTTAACTGAAAAAAAAACAATCAGATGAATCGTGAAGCATCTTAAAAAACACACAAGACTGTGTTTTGACCCACTGCTATTAGACACCAAAGACACCATAAAATGTAAATATAGAAGTCCTTTCATGCCACACAGTGAAAATATGGCATCATCAAAAAACACAAAGGACAATATCCTGAAATGAATGTTCAGGGTTTCCCGCAGAAAATCAGTTAGTCAAGGTGGTGGTCAATGTGATTCAATAAAAATCCCATTTTGACCTAAAACTTTACCATTTGATCTTATTTTAGGTGTATTACAAACTGAAGGCCCCTACCACCTTTTCCACTACACCAGTGACAGACAATTTGCCTTGATTGTGGGTCTGTCATATTCATCACTGGATACAACACCAACACCCAGTGTCAAGTGTCATTAGTGGAAGGCAGAGGTGTCAAAGTCCTACATTCTTAAGTGGATGTTTGTGTAAAAAAAATACTGATTCAGTTCCCTACTCAAGTAGTAAGAAAGTAAAAGCTCTAAAATGTACTTAAATGCAAAAAGGGGACTTCTTTGCTCCGGGCCCCCCAGTCTCTAGGATCGCCCCTGCTGTCATACCATGTTTTGTTTTTGTTTTTTTAGTGACTCACTCGCTGTCACAGGTTGCCGTTACAATAACCCTCTGTAAACTGTAGCTACACAGTGCATAGCATACGTGTTCATATGTCAGGAGTCCTCATTTTCCTGCTCTGTCTGCACATTGTTGAACTTTCCTTCAGTAGAGGATTTTGATATGAGCAGCCACCTGTAAAATCTTACAAGGAGTGACACTGAGTCACATCAAAAAAAAAAAAAAAAAATTGCTTATTTGCGCATCATGTCTTATTTCTATAATGTCACTAAGGGTGAAACAAGTAACCAGTATGTTTTGACAATGTAAGGAGTATTTTATTTAATTTTGGCACCCAGCCACAGGATTCAGCCCGTGGACTGCCGGTGTCTATCCCGGGAGAGTGACCAGGCACTCTCACACACGCAGTGTCTCACACACATGCACAATCTCACAGACATGCGCTCGCCTGATGTTCATACTGAGCCACCCCAACAACTTATTGGAAGTCAATTTGTTCTGTATCATCTGATAAATGGTACTACTATACTGTAGCAATGGTTCTTTGCTATGGAAAGCAATTAAAAGCTAAGCATGCTCCAATCAAAGTGCTTGTCCATTGGTTGAACAGTATCTGAAATCACTGTACCCCAGTGTCAGAATACAGGGGGGCTCCTTCCAACATTTACTATAATTTCCCAAAACTGTTAATCCCTGACAGTTAATGTTTATTGTGCCTAACCCACCCATGAATGGCAGACTTTTCAGTATGCCATGAAGTGTGGCTGCTCAGAACAGCTGTAAACACTTAAGTTTTTGGATGTGGTAGTATGTCACTTTGTGTGAACTAGTAGATTTTGGCCATACCCCACCCCGTATGATTCAAGTAAAAGAAGTACAAAGACAGGCTGTTCATTTCAGTCTCAGCAACTACAAAACCAGCAACAGCACAGATCTCTGAGCTTGTTGTGTCCCAGTTAAGTCAGGTAAGTGTGTTGGTGGGTCTGATGTTGACATCTCTCTGCCAACTGTGTGCATCATCACATGTGGCTGCAGACATGCAGCAGTGTAGCTGATTCCCATGGGACACAGGCCAGTTACATCATAGAACGAGAGGTTATCCACAACACACTGGCTTCATAAAACCACTTTTACAGTGGTGTAACTGCAGCACAGGAGCTCCCTCACTGTGCCTTTAAGGGTCAACCCTGATCATTTTTTCAACCTGGACTATCTACAGTATGATATTCATTTATTCCTCTATACCAGTCACCAGTTTGACACTTTTTAAGAAGACTGCTTCAAAAAAATGATTAAATGATGATGTTTCACAAAAGAGAGTGACACCCCAAAGGTAAGCACAATCAGTGGGTCACTAAGGCAGTCATTCACCCACAGAAAGTCACTGTCATAATGCAGTGCAGGACACTCTGACCTACTCCTGATGACAGGCAACCAGCTGAGACACACAGGTCAAACACTGCCTTGCCCACTGTGTCAAGTTACCACACCAAAGACCACCAATGGCAGGGAGCCCTGAGTGAAACACTCGATATTTATGTGTGTGTGTGTGTGTGTGTGTGTGTGTGTGTGTGTGTGTGTGTGTGTGTGTGTGAAATAGACATGGAGCACTATCTGTCTGATCTATAGTATGCGTTTGTGGTGAGACACAGAATGTATAGGACAACTTCAGACAGTAGGCTCGACAGTCTAAATATTTAGTGCAGGTATGAGCTCACTGACAGATTTAGCCTCTCTGGGTCAAGCTAGGTCAGGGTCTCAGCAATAGTTAGCAGCGGGGCAAGCCAGAGAAATGAGAGGAATTCTACTGTATGGTAGCTGGTGAGAGCAGCAGCCTTGTCTATAAACGGTCTCTTAAGTGATCGGCTAATCAGAGAACTAGCCTGTGTCTCATTAACGCACATCATGCAAGGCTTTAACCCCAGCTGTCGCTGGAGCACCAGTGTATGCATTTGAAAAGAGACTAACAGCAATTATTTTGGTTATCAAATAATCTATTTCTAATGTTTTTAACCATTTCTAATCTCTCTACAATATACTGGGAAAACACTCAAAACAAACATTTTGCTGAACTCAAAGTAATGTTTTCAAATGCCAACATTTCAAATCCAGTGAATATTCAATTAACATTACATATAAAACTACAAGAATGCAGCAAATCCTCATGTTTTAAAAGAGACTAAACTATTGACTATTTGACATTTATTCTTGATAACTGACTTAAGCTATTAATCGCTCATCAATATATCTGCATTTATTTTTACTGATTGATTAAATCAACTTAGTTTTAGCACAAAAAAAGTATCCACTTAAATAAAATGCTGTATGTAATCTACAGTGTGACATTTTCTTAATTGTCCATTGTAATTAAGCTCTTTCTTAATTACTGTTCTTCATTAAAAAGTAAATATCAATCACGTTCAGCTGCAACTGTAAGATGGTAACTTGGACTCAAGGAAATCAAATAAGATTATGTTCTTTTCATTTTATAGATTAAACAATGAAATTATTTTGCCAGCAGCAAACTACTGCATCATTTTAAGAATAAGCACTACAGATATAGTACAGTGCAGTTGAGTATAACAGTGTTTGATCGACAGCCAGTATGCATGTTTAACGAGCACTATGGACTCCATCAAATGTGCATCTGTAATGATTCTTCAGAGTTGCTATTATTATCAGTTATTTGTCACCATTCATTATGCATTTGATGTATCATTTACATATTATGCATTATTTCAAATTTCATAACAGGGCACTACACGCAGCAGACATGCCTCTCCATTTTCTCTGCAGAGGCTGAATGAAAGATGAAGGTGAATGGAGGCGCAGTGCAAACTGGAGTGAGCGAGGAAGGGAGGGAGCCTGTATAAACTCACAGACAGCAGTGAGAGCGACACACAGGCAACTCGACCCACTTCAGCTCCTCTGTATTCAGAGGACGTACCTCACCCATTTGACGTCAGAGAGAACCCATCTCACAAAAGGCAGCAAGGTTATGTCTTCACAGAGTGGAGGCTTGTGTGTGTGTGTGTGTGAGAGTGTGTCGTAACAGAAGAGTTTGTGCAAGCTAACATATTATACATCAGCAGCACTCGTAGTGTGTGTGTGCACCAGTGTTTGTGTCAGTGAGGATTCCCCTTTGCATCAGTTGCACAATCCCACACAAGTAGGGGACGGGGGACGGGAGGGGTTGGCAAAGTAATGGGGGCTGCAGAGAATAGCCAATGAACAGTCATGCTAAAACAGATTCAGAGTTGCACAGAAACATGTCTACACATTACTTGACAATACACATTTGAGAATACATACTTACTGACATAAGCTATGTAAAAGTGATTCAAGTGATTTTTTTCAGATAAACAGTGTCGGGAAACATAAAAAATAACAGAAACAAAGACATGCAGACAAAAACATCAGTGAAGGCGGACTAATAAGATAAAACACACATGGAACATTACTGGTCTAATGTGGCGGAAGAGAGGGTTTTTCTTTTTCCATTTATGTCTCTATCTGTCCTTCTCCCTGCCACCCCCTCTCTCCGTTCTCTCTTATTGCAACGAGGATACCCCTTCCTGCTTCCCGCCTCCTCCATGCCAACCCCTCCCATCAATATCACTCTCTCCATCCACCTACTACTAAATGTTAGCTCTCTGTCTCTTTCTCCGTCTCTCCCTTCTTCCTCTTTTAATGTGTCTTCTTAAATTGTCAGGCCTGCTGCTGACGCCATCCTCCTCCACTCAGCCAGCCCACTCAGTCCTGTGGGACGAGCTATGACTCATTCTCTCACTCCTTCCCTAGTTACCTACCTACCTTTCTGTCGCCCTCTCCATGTCCAACTCTCTCTGTCACTGTCACTAGTTATAATCTGTGTATACTGCAGTTTACTGCTGCATGTCTCAAAACACACAGAGGATGCATAGAAAGGGAAAAAAATCCAAATGAAGAGAAACCACTGGAAAAGATATTTGAAACTGGAAAAAAAAGATTTGAGCCCTCGGTCGTACCAGCAAGGCATGCTCACTGGCTAACGAGTGATGATTGTCATCGCGTTGGTGGAGCAGTCTGTCAATCTTGTGTGGTCCGACGTCATTGGATTATAGGCTTATTTCAGCAACCAATACACTGAGAAGATTGACACCAAATCCTGCCTCCTCTTTTCAGAGTTTCAAATCTTTTTTTCTGAGCTTTAAATCAGTTTTTTTTGTTTCAAATCTTTTTTTCAGAGTTTCAAACCTTTTTTCATTTTTAAATCTTTTTTTCAGATCTCCGTTTACAAGGTTTCAGAATTAAATACAAATTATACTGTGGAAGAACAGTGCCAAATTTGTTGGAACACTGTAAAAACAGTGCTGTAATTGTGAAAAAGAAAAAAAAAGGTCAAAGATTTGAAATGGAATTTTAAAATACAAAATGTTTTCATAGATTTGAATTTAACACTATAACACAACTTAGTTACAAAGTTTCAAATCATTTGTACGCTTTCACGTTTTCAAAGTTTTTTCTTTCAGTTTCACGTGATGGCAGTGTTTTAGCTCCATGGAGTTGCATCAGTGAATGACAAGACTATATGTGTACCATGTGACAAACTGCTCACAGTCAAGAGGACCACTGAGCAAACCTCATGTGTGAGCTAGCAGCCTAAGGAAATGGTTCAGAGGAACAACAAAAGAGAAAAAATGAGTCAGAATAAAGAAATCCCCCATCAGTGATGGTGAAGACAAGGAACCATTCATCCAGGAACTGCTGTCTGATGCCAGAGCTGAAATAAAAACCTAGTGTGTACTAAATGAAGGGTTAAATGATAATGACAGATAAGCAATTTGGTCGGCATTTGGGTATGGTTGCAACGATGCATACAACCACTTGAAATGTCTCCAGAAAACATGAAGTTATCAGGGCCACAAAAATCCACAACTTTGACCATTTTTAACCTTATCCACTCAAAGCAAGCAGAACATCCTGCATCTTCCTGATGCACTTCTATTCTCCAATATATGGAATACCCAGGGCCTGGAAGCATCCTAATCAGTCCACAATCAAGAGCTGCCCCTAAAGAGCAACTTAATAACAGAGCTCATTATCGAGTCTCATTTTACAAAATGATAAAGGATAATGCCACAATTGTTTTAATAACAACACATAATATACACATGTCAAATATATTAACATTTATTTTTCAAAAAAGTCTGCCTGGCCAGAAGATCTTTTGGTGAGACTCTTACTGCTGCACAGTATTACAACAGTTTTTAAATCTGTGTGGCCAGTCAGTAACATAATTCAAACATTTCTTAGTGTCTGGTATGCATCAATGACTGGCTGTAGATTACAAGGTTATCTTGTCTTCTCAGGCACAGTAAGGAGATTCTACCTGCTCAACTTGAGCTGCTGATGTTAAATGAATAACTGTGTCAAAATGAAATTGGGTGGCAGCTCTTGCACTCATTATAAACCTTATGTAATTTATCTGCTTATTTTACTGTGAGAAGAAGGGGGAGGGAGGGGCAGTGGAGAAGACTGTAGGACAGATTGGAGGGAAAAAACAGAGAAGAGAGGAAGATGGAGGAGCGAGGGCTGACTAGTGAGACAGGAAGAGAGGAAAAACTTCTCAATGATGAAACAATCTGTGCTGTTAAGTGATTGGACCAGACCTCCACCAATGAGAGGACCAGCTCCATGGCAACAGGCTCTGTCACCAAGAGAAAAGCAGCCGTATCCCTCAACACCCCCATATTTTTTTCTCCCTTTCTCTCTCACGACCCCCCTCCTTTCCCCAATTAGAAGGCCTAGTGTATATATCACTGGGTACTCGCATAACACAAATAAAACACTGAGATACACACAAAAATATATATACACTTACTTAAAGATTTAAGGAAACCGCTCAATGGCTCAGACACAACAAATATACATACATGCAATAAGGCTTGCAGATGTACACACAGGCATGCAGACATAATGGGGCTTATAAAGTGATCAGAGTGTGAGTCATTCACACAGTTATTTAAATGTGCAGAGTGGCGATGACTCCCCTTTTACAGAGTGTCTAAAGACAGATCTGCTCCACTGTGCTGATGAGCGTAGTGACTAACTATGAGGTCTGCTGGAGCTAAACCTTGAACTTAACAGATTGAGCTGTGATACAGAAGAACAGACCACCAGAATGAGGAAGTGGGCAACAGCAAATAGACAGGGCGCTTTCCTTCACAACCGCACATTGCACAAGTTTAAGTCAGCATTCTTCACTGGGTATCATTCATAAGTACCAACACAGCTTTACTCAGCTCAGCTAGCTTTAGCCTGTAAAGCTAGCTGATATAGGGGGTAAATATCTCAGGCTATCGTTAAAACTTAGTGGAAGCATAATAATGAAATAGTACCACATTAATGGACTTAAGCTGCTACGGCAGCAAGGTTTGTTGAGAGGTGAGGTGTCCCAGAGGCAGTGCTACAAGCTTAAGTATACTCAAAACTGATTTTAACTGTGCTGGCCTCTCTTCCTCTTGGTAGCTTCCTGTTCCTGTCTCAGACTCCCTCTGGTCAACAGCTGCCTGTCGCTGGAGATGTAGTGCCATCTTCATCTAATGAAGAATCACAATGAATCAACATTACTATTATGGATAACAGCACCATTTTTCCGGGAGCATATTTCAGTACTGAACAGTCAGGAATCAATGTATTGCTGGTTCTCAAAAACCCATCCCTAAACATGAGTTTAAAAAGTTCTATATAGAAGTATACAGCCATTCACTTGTAATAACTGTTTTTATTGTTAATGAGAGGAAGGGTGTAACTGGTTGTAATTTTAAAAATGTGACATTCCTCAACTTTCAAGCACTCCTTTTGCTCTCTTGAGCTAACATCAACAAATGACCGGCATAAATACAAAATAAAGACAGTGCTATCTGTGCTGAAACCCTGTGCTGAAACCCAAAAGAAGATCCCTGTGCTGAGTAGAAACAGCTTAAAGATAGCTCTCCATCTAACAAAACAGTTAGCTGCTGCCATCAACCACAACACATTTCACTACAGAAACATCTCTGCAAGGACATGTCGTCCACCCCACACACAGCTAAAACATTATTTCCTCAACAAAGGAGCAGAAAACAAGCTCCAGACTCAGTGAGAGAAGAACATTTCTTTTTACTGTTGATAGTCTCAACATGGTGAAAAACAACATTAGAGATACAGCTGGGCAGTATGACCAAAATTCTATATCATGGTATTTTCTACAACTCACAGTATTTTATGGTATTTTTTCCAGGCATGATTCAGTGTTGACCACTGATTGAGAAAAAATTCACTGCATGGCTAAGAATAGCCTATTCCATGGTCATTATTATTGTGAGAAAGAATAAAGTTGCTGCTGTGTTTTAAACAGCATGCTGGTGTTTCAGATTGAGAAGTTTGAGGCTGAGGCTCTCTTACACATACACTCTTGTTTGCCCCCGTTTCTGAGATACTGAATCGTATTGGGAGACTCCCTGAACAGTGAAAACTGGACATTTTCATGAATTTTATTTTAAAAAAAACCCTGGATATTCCAGACAGGACATAAAAAGTGTTAACTTCTCTCCATCTAAGAACCCTAGCTAAGCTCAAAGCCTCCCTGCTCCAGTGTGAGCTAGAGAGGGCCATTCACGCCTTCATTACATCTCAACTGGACTACTGCAATGCTTTATATACTGGCATTGACCAATCCCAGCTTCGTCACTTGCAGTTGGTTCAGAACGCAGCTGCTCAACTCTTCACATGTACTAAGAAATGTGATCATATCTTCCCAGTACTCGCATTGCTCCACTGGCTTCCCATCCGTTACTGCATTGATTTTAAACTGTTATTGATGGTTTATAAATCCCTCCACGGTCTTGCTCCCCTCTGTCAGATCTTCTCCACCTCCACACCTCCTCCAGAGCACTACGGTCAGCTGACCAACTGCTGCTGGATGTTCCCAGGTCCAGGCTAAAGACCAGGGGGGACAGAGCCTTTGTTGTAGCAGCCACCAAGCTCTTGAACTGTCTCCCCATTCACATCTGTGCTGCCAAGTCTGTGGGTATTTTTAAGTCCCGGTTGAATACCCACCTCTTTTCACTTGTCTTTGAATAGGGTTTTTCTTTTTATTTATTTCTTATATGTTTATGTTTTGTGTTCTATGATTACCATTTAAATTATTTGTCCTCTTGCCTGTTAAAACTTTTACTGAATGTCTTTCTTACGTCCACTGCTCTACATGCACTTTATTGTGAAGCACTTTGGTGCGGCCCAGCCATTTGTAAATGTGCTATAGAAATAAACTTGACTTGATAGTCTCATACTGTGGGTGCAAAGCAAGATCTTCACTGCAACTCACTTTACAGCCACCAGTGTCACTAATGAGAGAAATATCTGATTCATTCAGATAAGACCTATAACCTGTAAACATGGCTGTAAATACTTTGTCAGCACCGTAAACAAACCGTAAGCCATAATGGTAATGATCATAAAGCAATAATAACTTGGATATTTCCTTTTAATGTTGACCTTTGCCATGATCAATGACATAATTTATCTCCAAACATTTAAGAGCCAACATCCAATAAAAGCACAGCAGATAAAATGCAGGGACCTTGATGGATTTGGCATTTCATCTGTCCATTTTTAAAGTGATTTCTGAGTGTACACCAAAACCCAATAGTCTGAGGTTTGGGGTGGTTGGGCTCATTTCTTCACATAAACACTTTCCAAAAACACCACCTGAAACTTGCTCATCGTAAAAGGGGTGGAGTACAGCCTCCCATGTAATATGGACCTAACCTCGTGTGAGACTCCATGGGTGCCTACCAGTCAAACTCTGACATACTTTCCCATATGACTAGTCTCCATAGTTGATATATTAATAAGCCCTGTCCGCTCAGTCACTGGGCTTTCCTGGAATGCTTCACCCAGCCAGGTACGCAGGGACTCCGGCCCTACGGGGGAAGCACCAATGACTGGTGGAGCATAAATCAAGCTTGAACCACCACACAGCTTTATTATCACTATCCCGCCTCTGCACTCAATCTCTGGGTCTCTCGAGCTGTCTGTCTCTCTCAGTTTTCTAACTGTCTCTCTGTTAAGCTGGTGGCTGACTGGCTCTGCCTCTAGCTTGCAATGCATATTTTAACACACTGGTCGGCAGCTTCCTCTAGGTCACACAATCACAGAGCCTAAGACTTGGCCTCAGGTATGATACAGAAAATACTACTTACTATACAACTTCCTCACACATCCCATTGCCTTCCAAGCAACATGGATTAGCAACATGGAGTGAGGAAGACAACCAACCTTCTAGTATGTTTTTTTATTCTGGGTAAATCATATCAATGTGCTCCCACATCCTGGTCCCATAGTTACCTGTGTCTTAATCTCTCTTGCACTGCTTTGCAGCTTCATGTTGGACTAAGAAGTTTCATATTTCGTCTGGTGATGAGCATGATAATTTGGGAAAGGCACTATGTTTTCTTAAATATGTTTTAATCATCCATCTAATTAGTTTTACATGCATGCCTTTACTACAATTTTCAGCACCATTTAACTTTGTGTAGAATAATTTATTATTTTATCTAGTGTCCTATAATATTAGCTGTCAAGCAATTCAGCTTACCAAAAAATGTCCACCCAGTTTCTGTGGTTGTGGCAATGAATCTAAAGGCCTATTATCTAAAGGAGGTATTACAGGTCCACCCATCAATCAGCACAGGACATTTTACAAACTACCAGAATCTGGGGTACTTAGCTCCAACAGCGGCCAATGGCTGCACAGCTTCCACAGGTCATGAAGGGATGTACATCCCGTATTTTGCATGGAAGCTCCATACACAAAGTCAAGGTAATCAGGGTTTTCACTCCTGTTTACACTACTGTCCAGCTGCTTCTCTATCCTCCCCTCTGCTTATCTTTGTTTGACACACACTGAGCGAACAGCAAAGCAGAGAGGCTGGTGGACACAGTGAAGTGAACGTAACTCTAGGCTTTCTGAAGTTGGCATCAACTACGCTGTACATGTTACTGTACATTCAATAAAACATTCACAAGTAAAAAGCCAGCCAGTGCTTCGTCAACAAGTAAAAACCTTTTGGAAAAAGTAATATTTTCGCCTACTCTGCCCAGTCTCCTTTTATATTTTATACAACTATAAAACACTTACTAAAATAACAAATTGTTGAACAAGCTGGCATGAAAGGTGTCTGTTTATAATCAAACTGTTTATCTTTTCAGCAAATCTTAAAATATGGTAAATTATTGTAAAATCAGCTACAGACTGACGCAAACCATAATCGCTTCTCTCTTAGCAGCAGAGGGAAGAGGACATAAGGAATGAATGGTAGTGACAGATGTCTTTGTTCTTCATTCAGTCTAAACTTCATTCAGGATTTTCATGTCACAAATATACGGTATTTTACATTTACATGTTTCATTGAGTTAATGTAGTGAAAATGACACTGTTAAAACAGTATTTATCTATATTTAAAATATAAATCAATTCTAATCCTGTTCTGAATGTATTCTTTAAGTACCGTATATACTTTAGTCATGAAAATAATGGATAAAATAAATCTGGATCAGTGATCCATTTTCTAGTTAGATAGCTAATTTCCGACAGTGTTGGATTTTTTTCCACAGTGGGCGGTGTCAGTAAATTACTCAGCTATCCCCTCCTCAAATTATTTTATCAGCCTTTGAAAATCCTCCATTTGTCAACCTCAGGTAGATTGTTGAATATGCCTATATTCTATACAGCCATATTCATAAAATGTCAATCATTAAGTGCAGGTTGCTATTTATGTGCAATCTTTAAAAAAAAAAAAAAATTTTAAATCAGGGCTTTTTCCATAAAGGAATGGGACAACAATGTTTCATCCTAACCGTCCTTTCGGAACAGGGTGTAAAATGCAAATTTTCATGTAATTCCAGCACACAATATGTAACATATTATGAAAAAAAAAATCAGCAGCACTTACAACACATCTACAACACCTCCATATAGCTCATTTGGAGACTGACAACATCCACAAAGAAAGAACTGAGAACATGAGGGAAAAAATAAGTACTGTAAAGCATTTAGAATTCATATTTGATCAGTTAACCATATTATGAAATTTCAGACTCATTGGCATACTTTTGTACAAAAATACCTGAATGCTGTGTTGATGAAATGATTAGCCACATTATGACGCTGTTGTGAACTGCTCACTCTTCAATACTGTAGACTGCAGATCAATAGAGAATCAATCAATTGTCATGATTGACACACATCCTATGGTATAGTCAAGTTGATGATGACCTGAGGGGGTGACGAAAACGAAGAAAAGGAGTGTAAATTACATGACGACAGCATTTCAAAAAATGACTGATGGGTGAATGGATACAACCAGTATATTGTCTAAAAATCGCAAATCTAAAAAACGCATGCTATATATCCTGGAATCATTGTGGCATCTCCATCTGACTAGACACATTTTTACACTTTTTTTACATGTGAAATAAGTGCTATCAAAACTTGCCTACCCTTTTTTTTTTTTTTTTTTTTTTTTTTTTAACAGCTAAAAAAATTTTGATGCACAAATGACCAAACATTACTCCGGTAATTTGTGCTTGAACTAAACATGTGTAAGCTTCTTCATTGGTAAGATTGTCTCTGTCAACTCCCTCGTGTAAACAGGCACTGACAGAGCAGAGCACAGCAAGACAGAGGTAAAAATACCCATTCAGAAGCAGGTTTCGAGAGGCTTCCCTAGTCCGCAGCCAAGGGCCTAGAGGTGTACTGGTACATAAAATCCACAGTTTGGCATGTACACTGGTTTTTTGGTCATTGTTTAGAATGTTTTTGGTACAGCAAGAATTAATGTTGTTGAAAAATGTAAACATCTAACAAAAGCTTATTGGCCAAAACTATTACTGGAAATGTTTAGCTGTGCTGCAGTGGAAAAAGAAAACAACTTTTGTTTCTTGCCATGAGTCAGGACAGCTGTTCAGACTAGTTCCAGCTCCAGCAACTAGAACAGTAACATGCTGCTTACACACTGATGCTTCAATATTAGAAATCCAATAGTGTTGTATATAACTGATCAGTCAGAGGAGGCAAACCACAACTTTAGCTTGCAATATTTTTTGCTTTCATAAAAAAAAAAAAAAAAAATAATAGCATTTGAAGGTGAAGTGATGAGTCAACCTGCACAGAGAGGAGGGGAGGGGTTTAGGAAACAGTACCGTTTCACTAGAGAAGTGCCTATTTTAATAAAGGCATTGTACTCAGTCAATGCTAGTGGTCCCTTGTCTGTTATTCTTATGGCACCAACACTCACAGGTAACCAGGTTTCCTTGATTAGGCCGACAAGCAAACATCCATACATGCTACAGCTCAATGGTGTGCTGCAAAAACATTCCAATTGAAACTTGTTCTTGAGAATTATTGTTCCATGCATAGATTATTGAACTGTTTTCACACTTTAATCATTTGTGTGACACAAAAGATTATACATACGACTCCATGAACAATAGGGCTGTCATTTTTTATTTGACAGATTTCAAACATTCATTCACACACAACATGAAAAAATTCTATTAGAACTCTAATTAACTAATTTGAATTCTAAGATGTCACCTCTAGCACATTAGATATTAGAATTAGATATCTTTATTTTGTTGTTTGCCATCTCGTTCAGGAGTGGGCACTCAAAAGTTTTCTAGGTTTTTAGCATGCCTCCTCTTGACTCACCTGTAAATTAATCAAATGGAAACAATAAATGTGCATAATCAGAATTATAACATAATAAATAACATAATAATTTCTTGCTTAAATCAGCCAATAATATATTGGCCACATATATATTGGGCATTACAAAGTATATGTTAAATAATGCAAAGGTAAACAGTTAGATGGGTCCAGATGGTGGTTAGTGTCCTCTATGATCTGCACAAACACCTCCATTTGCCATAGCCACACTTAATAACAGCTGGCTGGCTGGGCTGCCATACCAAAACAGCGATGCAGGCTTGAGTGCTGCCAACCAGCCAGCCTAACCCAGAAGTCAGGCATGTAGCCAGTGGACCAGCCAGGCTGTCTGTGCTGGGCCAACAGAAGGTGTGGTCTCTTACAATGTGGCTTGAGCACTCCAGAATAGCCAGCAGGAAGGCAACATGCCAGTCCTTCAGATATCCATCCAGTCAACATACAGGTCAATCTAGCACCCATCATCCCCCTTCAACTTCAGTGCCAGGGGTACAAAAGGAGGGAGGAGAAACCCTAGTCAGCTATATATAGTTCTGTTAAATCTCAAAGCCCAAGCCCACAGGTCAGGGTCTGAAACCCAAAAGAAGATCCCTGTATCTGTATCACAACAGATGTGATCTCTAGTACCAATCAACATGTGGTTTTACCAGCCAAAACAAGTCATGTCAGCTCAGACAAACAAAACATGGCCTCTGTCTGGAGCTGAACAATTTGGAAAAGCTATCCAATATCAGTTATTTTCAAAGATACTGCTATTGCAACATGACTAGAAATATTAGAATGATCATTTTTGCATCATTATTCTCTTTTTCATTTAAACATATCATAACATGGTGATGGTGTGATTTGTGGGGCTCTACAGACAAAGATGTTTAGATTTTGACATGTAGGCCAGCACATCTCCGCAGTATTTCATTTAAAATGCTGTCTCTTGACACACATTCTTTAATAAACATTACGCCTCCTGCAATTTGAAAATTGTAGTAGCTACATTGTGATTTCAATAAAAAATTCCATTAACTGTTCAGCACTACCTCTGTCCTTTTCACATTATCATTAAGCCAGGCGTTGGGCTACTGCAATGTTCCTGCAATGACAACGTAGTGCTAAAATAGAAAAATAGGGGGATGATGACAGGCCTGCTGTTGCCTGTACGAGTTGTAGACACAAAATGACACGCATACTGTGTGGATCATTTGATAAACATGTGAGGGTTAAGACTATCTTAGAATACAGCTGTGCAGATCAAACTCTAGTCATCCTCCACCTTACAATGTTTGGAGCAACATTTCAAAAGCATGTTAAGAAAGTCTTTGTATTTCAAGTTTGTTGTCACCACTTAACAAATGTAATTCTTTTGCTCTCTACCTATCCATCTCATGTGAAGGAATGAGTTTGTGTCGTCATTGGCATCACTGCAACCCCAGCGCCGATTAGGAGGTAGTGTTCATTAGAGAAACAGCACACTGCAGCGAGTAGCTAGATCACGTAGCTGAACTGACAGCAGTGACAGGTCAGCATCACACTGCGCTCCACCATCTGTTTACCTGTAAAAGCCAACCACTCCCAATACCTCCCGTCTGCCTAAAAATAGCAATTTATCTGACTCCACCTTATTCCAAGGGTTCTTTCCCTCTGTCCCTCAATGGCTTCACCCATCATTACTGCCTTGTAATTACATCAGAAACAATTGTTCCTAAACTTAATCTGGTTTTCTCCATGCTCCTTTCTAATGTCAATTATTCATCATTTATTCTGTCATTGCTGTTTGAAAATGTGATCTATTGGCTTTAGGGGACTCTTGTGGGCACGTTTTTTTCCCCTTTCTCTCAGTTGCTCATTCTGTCTGTCTCTAGAAAGATCAACAAGTGGGTATGTCTCTCTCAGCATCAGGCAGATATTAGGCTGGCATAGTCTGCACCACAGTGTCATCTTCCTTTTATCATGTTGGCCCTAAAGCACACTCTAAAGTTAAAGTTTATTCTGCCATTTTAAATAAGCCCCATCATGACTAATCAAGTAAAAAAAAAAAACTTATGATTACTTATTATCTATGAACATCTTCAGCTTCTTTATGCCTTCATTGGATAGCGTCAGTATCGAGATGGCAGGAAATGTAGGGGAAAGATGGGGAACTGCACAACAAAATGAACAAATGTCTGCCGCCACAATCTATGAACTATGAACACTCAAGTTCTGAGGCGTGTATATAAACCCACAGGGTGCTGGCCCAGTCCTCTAATTCTGGAGAAACTAAACTGCCAGACCCACATTAACAAAATAAATACATGAGGATAAACAGGACAGTTAAACATACAAACACAACTACACACCATAAAGGCTCATACAGCATATCAGCAGAGAGAAATAAAGAAGGAGCGACGCTAAGGAAGCACAAGCAACACAGGGGATACATGGTGGCATTTTATATATTAAAAAAAAAAAAAACCTATCAAAATTTTCCAACATTGCTTTTTTTGAGACTGTTGATCAAAAGACAAAGAGTGTGAGGATTTCTTTCAAAGATCCGAGAAAGAAATTCTGAACCTTCTGACTTTAAGGCAATTACACTAGTAGTTACTCCAGGGGTTGCTATTGATTTTTTTCCCCTCCCATCCTCTCCCACTCGAGTGTCCTCTCTTTCATACTCAGTCTTTTTCCCACGCATTTCCAATTAGTATGCAGGAGAACCAGCTACCTGGGGAGCAGTGATTCAAAGTCAAAAACAAACAAACAACAACAAAAAAAAAAAACCCCAACAAAAGTAATGGTCATAAGACAATGTAATGTACATCGACAAATCTGTGAATGCGAGGTCCCTTGCAATCATGGAGCCCAAAACCTGATAATTAGTAGGAACTCTTGATGCAGATTTTACAGAACCTGCTTTGAATAAAACTAAATTTCATATTTGACCTTGATCAGTATAAATGTGAAGGACTAACAGTAGCCTAATATATTAACAAAATAGTAAAGTCGGCTAAACTACTTTTGAACTGGAAGCTGGAACTACCTGCTCTACCATCCACCATGTTTGACTCTTCATCGGGCAGCCCTATCAGCAGGCGGGTCAGGAGAAATGCTGTATGGTGCACTCAAATTTTAAAATTGAACTAATAGTAGGATGCACACGTTTGATATCTCCAACTGCACAAAAATCAGTTGTTTTCAAATCAAAGATGCTGACCAGCTTAAAGCATAAAATGGAAGACAGAGCATCTCTGCTTTGTGCCTGGATAAATTAAAAAGGTAAATGTATTGCTCCAAGAGGACAAGTGCCTCAAAAAGTGAATACAATGCCATTATAGATCATGGCATCATTTGTTATTTTATGACACACATCAAGCTAGTTGAATGAGGGTGCATCACTTAAGACACTAATGCATCTTGATTTATCATAATGTGGAAAGGTACACGCAAACAAAGAGGCAGTTATTATATAAACAGCCATATCAAGCATACAGTACAGACCGAAATATAAGTCTTGATTCTTTATTTTAAAAAAACTAAATAAAGAATCAAGACAAAGATGTGATGAAAGACGGCAAAGCCAGCATCATTTGAACAGAGGAGGAGATGGAAAAGCCAGGTCTTGTAAACCAGAAACAGTGCTGAGGCCATGAGGACTGCTTGCTATTTATAGCGACAGATTTTTTATTCAAGAGGGCTCTGCTGTTGTGCTTCCTCTCACGCTTGCTCGCTCTCTCTACATTGTGTTCAACAAAAAAAAAAGGGAGAAAACAATGACGTAAATGCATACTGTCAAAGGAGATTTCCTGTTTCTGATGCATTTATAAACTGTCATCATTGCAATTTGCGACAGCACCTTCAAGCCAAGATAATCATTGTGGAAAAAGAATTTCAGGGTGCTCAACACAGGACTTCCTACGTGCCTTATGCAAGTCCATAGGTCATCCCTTTTCCATGCACCCCCCCATATCCCCCATCCATCCCTCCCTCCCAGTACGACAGTATTGCAGAGTGATGCCTCTCCACCCCCACCACACCACCTCCACCTTCCTCCCACACAGGGACACAGTGGAAGGGAATTCCTCATTACCTCAGCATTTGCCTCCCTGAACAGGTTTTGTGTGTGTCTGCATACACACACAAACACATAAACTGACCACTAGGCGCGCATACTAAAATATGATTAAAGTCACCACAATCAAAAAGCACTGCCTAGCCCATAACGTGTAAAAATCCTTGTATTTCAAACAATCATGTCTTTCCAGCTCTGCACACTGGTAAAATGAAATGCACTCACAAACGTAGAAACAGTAAGTATAGAATATGAAATTATCTTTCAGCAAGCCTCATTATAAGATTTTTTGGCACCGTTACTAAGGCATAATTAAATAAATTGCTGCAGGAACTTTACAAAGAGCAACAATGAAAAGTGCCAAGATAAGAGGCAATTACACAGCAGCAACGGCTGCAGGTTGAACCACATTTCAAGAGCACATGAACAGGCTGCATCTCAGTAACAAATTATTAACACTCACTGACAAAGACACAGAGACACACACACTGCACATGCTTACTGTATTTAGAGTTCAGCTCTGTGGATCCCCAGCCAAGTCGGATCAGGTGTCTCACAGATAAAAGCACATTATCGCAGGAGAAGCAGCAGCAACAACAGCAGCAGTGCCGGACCAACACAATGCTGACATTAGTTTTATCTCGCTAAATAGTACAGCTGAATAAATCCCATTTCCTGCAGTGTGTAAATCAGCTGAGGTGTTCATCGCTATCACTCACTTCAACTCATTCTACTTTCTTCCTCCTCACGCTTCCCTTCCTGTCTGGGAGGTATCAGCACCTCAGTTTTGTTAATGGGTTTCATGAAAAAGGACTGAAAACTCAATTTTGACTGCCCCCTTTCTTTTTCTGAATGAAACACAAGCACTACAGGGAACAGAAGCCCTCGCTTTCTAACTGGCTCCCTCTTTCCCTACTGCTCTTATGCTATCATGCGCACAGTTTGCACCGCTCCCTTCTCCTCCAACCCTCCCTTTCATGTGGATTCTCTCTCTCGCTCGCTCTCTCTTTCTTACATATCTTGTTTTCTCTCTGCCTGTGTAAAAATTGCAATGACAGCCATCCCAGTGCTTGCAAGAAGCCCAACTGTTCAAAGGACTGCTTCAATCAGCCACTATGTCACTTAATACAACAGCAGGATCCTTATATTAGAGGTAAACTGAATAGATTTATACAGCATTTCCGCAACTACTGTTTAAAGTTTGGTCATTTTTTTTGTAATAAGGAGATAAGCCTACACCTTCAGGGAGGGACCAGTCACCCCCTAGTCACCATTCATCACATCATTTCATGGGAATATATGAAGTCAATATCTGTAGTCTGGGAACGGACTTAGTGAAAACTGAAGTACTGACAGCTACTGGCGAAACAGAGCACTGCTGCAATGGTCAAAAATAAATAATGAAACGAGGGGTTTTCAGGATAGTGGGGGGGAAAATAATGAAAACTGCCTCATTAGCTGTGAAAAAACCTTAATCCCACAAGGCGACACATTTACATCTTTCCCCTGCAGCCCCCTCACTGCAAACAGTGGCTGAAAGACACAGTGAAAAGGAGGCAGTCAAAAGTTCAACATCAAAGGAAACGTCAGCAGGGAACTTTCAATAAGGTGGCGTTAGTCCAGGGATGTCTGCCTTATACATGGCTGAGTTGTTGAGCTGTCAGTATGTGACCAGGCTACAGCGGGCTTAACTTAAGATTCAACAAAAATGTATGTGGCCAAGTTAGGCAGTGATCTACCACTGAATTACACTCAAGTAGCAATGGACAAGTGAACCTCTGATAGTTCAACCAAGATCAAGATGATCAATAACCCACTGGACAAACCACAACAATTAGAAAAGTAAATAAAATAATAAAAAGCAGAAACAGGTGTTTACTGCAGTCAGAGTGGACATTAAATACATTTCTGCAAGGTAAGCAATACACTTTGTTGTTTTTAGTTTATGGCTGGATTACCTGTGCTATTAAGTATGAACCACAGAACAACTTGTGTGATCATAATGTAAATGTGGGCAAACATACAGTTCATGTCAACACATAACAGGAAGTGGAGTGTGTCTAAACTTTACTTTTAGGAATCGCAAAGCATGTTTCTTAATGTCGTGGATCTTAACTTATTTGGAACCAATTTTCAAAATCCAACCCTGACTGTGGTTAATGGCAAACGCCTCCACTCAGCACCCAGGGATGTCACCATTTGCAACTTTCAGACATACTAATGCAAACCATTTCTTAATCACTTTTTTTTTTTTAAATCCATTTTACATGATACACATATCAGCTGTTTTATGGCACTACAATTTGAAAACAGACAAACATCCCTATGAAAGAATCTTGGGTGCTAACATTACATAGAGCAGATTTTGAACCCGATCCTTTACAATAAGCAAGGCCATGTTTTCCATCAGCTTCATATGAATGCTCTATGTTCATTCTGTTTTTGAATAATATATATTTCAGTCTTGGGATGTCATTAGGGCTGCGGGAAATTTCCG
>JANJYP010081814.1:0-11252 GCA_024605115.1 Rastrelliger brachysoma | reverse complement strand
AACACTTCTGTGTACCAGATGTTGCTAAGGTTTGAAAAAAAATGTTTATAAATATTTAAATTTTTAAGTTCCATGTGCTTCCACTTTGTGCTGACTTTAAAAAAAAGTCTCTATGACCATGATCTGTCTCTATCTCGTGTCAGTACAGAAGTTAAGCTTAGTTTAGCACAAAGAGTTTAATCAGGAGGAAACAGTTAGCCTGGCTCTATCCAAAGGTGACAAATTAAACCCATTAGCGCGTTTTGTTTTTTTTTTTTTTAAATTCAGCCGGGACAGAAGATTTCTCGTATCTCGTCTGTCATCATCTCTCAGGGGACTTCACTGTGAAGTCCGTTTTCAAGTTTCTACATTGCACTAGTCTTAGTTATTCGTTTTGACTTTCAAATCTGGGAGCCAAATGATATCACACATGATGCTCATAGGTCCGCCTCTTAATATTAGATTTTCAGTGAGCTTGAGCAGATGGATGTGAAAACAGTTTTCTGGTGTGTGAAGCTTGACCATCCACCTGTTGGAATAAGAAGAGAAACAAATGTTTTTAATGGATGGGGACTAAAAAGCAACAGCAAACAGAAAAGTCTTATAAGCACTGATTTAAAATAGAGTTGGAGCAGATCTCAAGTTTTCTAAGATATTTTTCTTAGATATATGTGGTTCATAAAAGCTGATATACCCCCTCTCTCTAGAGAGTATATCTACAGTAATAACAGCAGTTTATTCAAAATAACCACAGCACAGATTCTGGCAACACAAATCACTGCTAAAAAATTAAATAGAAATTTTCACCACACCAATATTAGGTGACAAAAAGCAAAATTGCCTTCACTACTGTATCATTGTATTAACGTGGCAGTGGAACTATACTGTAATGAATATCTCAAAAACTATATGCATGACTCAATGCCATAAATGTGACTGGATTTTTTTTCTCTAGCTAAACTTTGGTGATTTGGTTTGGTGACTGATTCCAGATGTACTGTAAGTGCATGCAGCAGTATTTAAGCAAATGACCAAGGGCACCTCTAGCTCTACAGTACCAGTCAGTGTATGCTACAGTACATGTCAACACAGTTGCAAATCTCTTAGTGAGGAGAAATGTTTTTAGTAGACAGAGCAACAGGGGTCTAGGCGTGGAGCTGCTTTCTGCAATGCAAAATAAATCCCTGGAACAAACTGATTACATAAATGGTTAAAGGCAGGATGAGTGATAAGAGGCAGGCGCTCAGTCAGTAGCAATGAGCGGCTAAAGCTAAAAAGGAACAAGGTGCCAAGGCGTCCTGATTTACAGCCCCAGATTAAAAAACCACTAGAGTACACCTGCCTTACAGGCTTCATTACACAAAGTGGTGAGGCTGATGTTTAGTTTTGTTAATCCCCTGCAAATATTCAGAGTGTTTACAAACAAATGACAGCCATTTTTTTTTTTTGCTTTTTTCTTCAGTCGAGACTGGCAAATGACTTCCAGGCTTCTTACACTTGTCTGTAAACTATAACACAAGCGTCAACATCTAATATAAATTTGCAAGAAAAAAAAAAGAAAAATGCACTTAGCCTTCAAGGCCATGGTGCTTATACAAATCTCAGAATTTGTAAATGATGAACTCTGACTGTCCTTATTCTGACACTACCCCAAACGAAAAATTCAACAGGACCATGGAAAAGCCTATTCAGTCCAGTCACATCCCATCAAATTCGGATATAGCCTACAGTGGATGACAAGCTCTAATTTTATCACCAAGCAAAATGTTCTCCAGAAGCTAATACAAGTCAGTGGCGTGCCCTTATCATCCTGAACACCCCTGGCACACATGTGCTTTTAATAGCCCCGTCCAGCCAGTGACAGGCAGATTTACTTGAGTGTAATCTGACATAGCTGTGAGTCAAATACTTTGCCAAAGATTGGGGAGCGTTGCTTGCCCTTTGTGCAGGGCCTATGGTGAGTGAGAGCAGTCAGAGCTTTGAAACTGGAGCCAGTTTTTTTTGAGAATTATCCACGATGAAAGTAAAGATGGGTCACAGGTGATTTATACAGTATAGGACTTACAAGCTCATGCAGTGTTGTGACAGTAGCTGTTCAGCTGTGTTTGGGTTTCTAATGATACCGCTGCTTTGCACTGAACTAAAACATTTTGCTGTCACTTGTGTTTAATTTAGTTAACCAACCAGATAAGTGAAAGGAATCCTTATCAGTGTTTTTTATCTAAGTGTGAGGGTTGGGATTTGCAATAGATCAAATGAGTGTAATGTGCGTGTGTAATATGAAAGGGGTTAGTCATAGTACAAAACACTTAGTCTCTATGGGATTCCCTAAAAAAAACATGGCATTTCACCCAGGGGAGGGTTGTGTGCCTGGTGCATGNCAAATGAGTGTAATGTGCGTGTGTAATATGAAAGGGGTTAGTCATAGTACAAAACACTTAGTCTCTATGGGATTCCCTAAAAAAACATGGCATTTCACCCAGGGGAGGGTTGTGTGCCTGGTGCATGTTCTCATCATCTCATCACTTGTTGGATCAACTGGCAAAACTATATCCTCAAAGTTGTTTATTAACCTAATCTTTGCCTTCGACCCAAGATTAATCCTACAGAAGGCATCATAGCCGATTGTATTTTTTTTCTTTTGATCATCAATTCACAAAGACGCACGCAAATCGTTGCTAATTGTAAAGCAACTAAACTTCCCTGCACATTTTCACATGACTTCTCCTCACTGTTTATTAACTCTCAAATTGACTAGCATAATGTTAAATTGGATAAAATAGTGCTAAAAATGTATTAATATTTATGATATTCATCCAAGTGGCCAAAAACAACTAATTATCAATCAATATCATGTCTGATATGCCCAGTGGCTAATATGCTCAACAATCATATGCTTTTACAAATGATATCAGTTTGGGGTAGTTTCAAACTCAGGAGAAATTATAGCTTTCTGATTACTTTCCAAGTTATAAAATCTGTTGAGCTGAGCTGCATGACTCCAAAGTAGCCAGGGTTAAAGATGTGATTGTTTCCTATGCAACGCTAACCAGTAATTGGAGGCATGGGTTTTAACTGATAGTCCTGCAATAAAAACATGCAATTAGAAAACACCATATAATCACATAGCCTGGTTTAGCGTATCACATTCATGCACACTTCAGTGACAATTGTTAATGAGAAAACCCGTAATTAATCTTTGCTAGCAGAATGATTTGTTTATCAAGGATGATTAATAATATTGTGTCACAGGAATGTTTTTGACAGTGAACCCACATACCTAGCTTCTACTAGCTGGATGTTAACAAACCAGCTCCTTACATACTGAAGAGAGGCTTTACAAGTCAAAATCAAGCCTAGTCCATACAAGATAAAAAAAAAAAAAAACTTTTTTTTTTTATTTGATTTGGTCAGGCTTTAATTTCTTTTAGCTATAATCAGTAATGCTATTTTCAGAGGTTTTCATTTCACTGCGGTGTGAAATTTCAAAAAAGGTCCATGCTACATTATGCTGTGTCTCACCTGATGAATGCTCAGGTTTCAGCGCCCTGTGAGCATGAATATGTAGAAGCTGCTTCTCTCTTTCTACCTGGCTGTTACATGTAGTATTTATTTATAATTTTCATGCAATCAATACTTTATTGACCATGTTTTTTTATTGTCTGTACAAAATACTTCCTTCTTGATTTTGAAACTGTAATCATTGCTTGTCTTACATGACAACAGATAGAACAAGTCATTTTAACAAAAGCTTTTACAGTATTTGTTTATCAGTGCAATTCTGAAATACAAGCAACGATACAACACATGCTGACAGGAGAGTAACATTAATCCAAATGAACATCAGTACCTCAGTGACAAGAAGATGAAATTATGAGCATAGTAATATTCATTGAGCAGATGGGAAAACATTTTTTTTTAGGTTTCCAAACAGACAGATAATGTACCATGCCCCTGTAAGGTTTGAAAAGTGCATTTCTATTATTTTGGAGATTAAATTATAAGCTGCTGTAGCCTGTGAACTGGGAACAGATTAAGTTGATACAAAGTAAATATATAGAGTAAGGCCTGCATCGCGGGGGAAGTGACATTAATCTAACCGTACATGAGTGTACCTTTCTGAGGAGAAAGTAGATGAAAATAGTATCAGGGTGTTATGCGCTGAGCTCCTGGGCAGCTTTATCCTAGGCTGACCTATTAGACTGTTGAAGTGAGCAGTGAGCTCAGGTGTCATCACAGGAGGCCTCAGAGGACCGAGGGACCGTGGAGATATGGAATATGATTCATAGGAAGAAACATGACTCACTTGTCCAAACTTTAAAGTCCGCTACTCAGACTGAAAGTTTTCATAGTGAGTAAAGTATGTCAATTAATGTAGACAACATTAGGAACACATCACAATTACACAGCTAATCACTTAAACTTTCTGTTATAGCTACTTTGATTATTACGGGAAAAAAATGGAGAAGCAATGGGGAAGTCTGCAAATCACTTTCAGGAAAATACATCACGACACAAACATTTCTAGTTTTATTCAACTGTGTGTGAAAGCAGAGGCCAGATTCATAAAACTCTGTGTAGACTGACATTTGAATGCAGACAGAAAAAGATGAAATGTATTCTGTTTGTCAGACTTAAAAAGCTTTTTGTATGCACGCTTTTGTTTTTTTCAATCTAAATCTGCACTTCATTTCCACTCCCACACTTAGTCATAAATGCTGTAGACATGCTCTTAATCATCTATTTGCATATTTTCACCTGCTCCACCACTGTCAATGGAAAATGCAACAAAGGAAAAAAGCAGCAGAGTTGAGCCTACAGTACATCTCACCTGTAGGATTAATTCATCATATATGCATGATTATTAAACAGAGACAAATTAATGGGTTAATGTAGCACTATCTTCAAAACAGACTTTAAAAGCTGTTTCTCAATGAATGCAGTGAAATTCAGTGAAGTAGTCAAACAATATCAACAACATTTTTTTTTCTTTATTTTTCATCTTCACCTCATCCTACACATAGTTAGCACTAAAAAAAAAAGCATGTTTGATTTGAATTATGGAAGAAGTGTGCCATTCTTGCCTTGCATTCTTCTTTCATGAGTATCTATTTGTGTGAGCCGTGAGGAAATGATGCATGCATGATTTTGTGTGCATATTCTTTATACATTTGCCTCAAGGTCTTTTGCATTTTCTCATCTTTTCTTCCCACACTGTACATTCCCCGGAAGCATTTCTTTTAAAGCTGTCCTTGACAAAACAGGACAATGTTTACTGTAAACAGCAATGACCTGTGTCCTCTGGCACTGGGAAATAACACATGGGGAGATTAAATTCTGCTCAAAAAATATTAAAAGCAATCCACATTTGTCCTTTAAAAATTGTGAAATGAAAATAGTAAGACTACTGGACTATTTTTTTTGCCTTATTTATTGTTTATCTTGTGTTTTCTAAAAATACACAAGACCATAAGGGGAAGTCAGAGGGAAGCAAGGAAGTGTTTGTGGCTGCAAGCTTTTCTGGATCAGAGTTGCATAGAGCAGTTCCTCAGGGCTGTGCTGGATGCGGACAGTCCCATCCTAAAACCCACCTAAGACAGCCAAGAAAAATAAAAAAAAAAAAAGAAAGAGGGCTGTTGGGACAGAAATAAACCCAAAATCTGCTACAGTTCATCCTTCTGCTGTTCCTAATGGTGGCAACACATCAGCTGGTCTGACACATACTTCTGTGGGCTGTCAGTCATCCGCTCTCAGGGCATTGTACAAACACAAATACACATATGCAAACACACAAGTGCAATAGAACAGTTGTCATCTTGTGACTCAAAATCCCAAATCTGACAATTCATCTGCAGACAGGAAAGGGACAGGCTTGGACTTGCCAAAGTTGAATTGTTGCTCAGTCACCCTGGATCATTTGTCATCTGAGTCACAGTACGGAAAAATCGGAACATCACAAGTTATCATCTGTTGACACTTAACCAAAGTCATAAAATAGTAGTTAAACTTCCATCTTGAAGGCATCCCTTTTATTTATTTTTGCAAGGACTAAGTCATAGATGCCGGAAGATGCATTACATGTGTCATCTGTTTTTAAGATCAGTTTGTTCCCTCATCTGCAAATACTGTACATTTCTTAAATTACTTTGCTACATACTGAAACAAAAAAAAAAAAAAGTAGGATAAATCTGCACAATTATGTCATAAAAATGAAGCACTACGCAAAGCTCAATGGTTCTGCAAGAGATAACATAAGCAAACGAACCTTTATTGTGTGATAAATTGGAGGGGGTAGATAAACTGACAGTCGGAGTGAGTGAATTTATTAAAAGGTTCATGGATTAATATTAATTGTGAATCATTGGAAGTCATTTACTGTCAGGATATGTGAAGGCTATAAGAAAGTGAGACAGACGCTGCGATGTTGTGAAAGACTAAATGTTCAATTTCAGGAAGTGAGACAGCATATTTAGAGCCAAGTGAGTGATTAAGTATGTAACATTCCTTTAAGCATTAATCAGCACTAGAAGACAAGTTTAATCATTTTTAACTTTTGTCTATGCTATTATTTAGATATATGCAACAACAAGCAGCATTATTTATATACAGCATGCTGTATGTCAGCAGATTGTGGCAGTTTTTGGAGCAAAACTGTGATCTGCTATAAATGGACTGACCACACAATGTCCAAATATCTGACTTGACAGTTTCTATTTTTACTTCTTCTGAGCAGGAACATAAGCAGGGAAGTGACCTGTACTTATACTTTCGAGAGAGATGACCTGACACATACTTGGTCTCTGTCTTTTCACTTGCAGCTATGTCAAAATCACTGCGAATATGTGCAGATACTCTTACATGCATCTGTAGTGTACAGTATATAGTATAATACTACCCAGAATAAACAATTCCAAGAAAGTAAAATAAATCAAAATAAGTAACTCACTGTGGAAATAGACCACAGTGACTACATTAAAACTCTAAATACTTTGAATGTCTATTCAGTAGACTCTGATGAGCATATTCATTTGAATTGGCTGTGTGTGCATCAATCTAATCTATTCATTATCATACAAAGTCTGTTTCATAATCATTTTGCAGCAACTATAAGTACATGTAGCTATAGAACTGCAGGGTATCTCCTGTCAGCAACCAGAAATTAGGACATGGAGGGAAATCTGAAAACCTGCATTGCACCAAGTTAGGTAACATCAAAGAAGATGTTCAGGCACGCGTGCACTCACACACACACACACACACACACACACACACACACACACACACACACACACACACCTACACTTAACTTCTATGATCTAGATTTTTACTTCTAAATCCACCAGCCCCAACGGGCATCACAGATACAGGAGGTCTGGCGGATGTTGCCTGTACTTTTAGATTCATGTAGATCTGAGACATTAGAGTGCTGTTGCTGTTTTTAGCCTTGTTCCTCCAGGAGATGGGCTTGCTGCATGGCTGAATAGAACATGCACTGCTTCCTCCTGACTACATGGATTTGTGAGGGATTTTTATAAATAGCTCAGCAGTGGCACGTGTCTGCACCATACTGCAGACACAACAGCCAGAGAGATACAGATTTGTCAAAACAGAGGAGAGAGGGATCGGGGGAGGGGGATTAGGGGGGGCAGTAGGCATACCAGAAGAAGAGAGTGGTCTGTTGACATGTTATTGACAGTTTGGCATGCAGCAGCTTATCAATATGTCCGTGTCCCTCCTCATCAACTTCACATGATGACCTTTGCTTGCAGTAAGAGGCGCGTGCTGCTGACACACATACAAATTCAACCATAATAAATTGTTGAAGGCTGGTTTCCATTTCTAATATTTGTGGATTAAAGCTTCTCTTTCATGTGCCAATTTTCAGTATCTGAATTTGCATATTGTTGCCAAAATGAATTCATGCCCAGATTTGTTTAGATTGAACTCAAACACTAATTACAGCGTGACAGGAATATATTGCACTCACAATCTGTGTGAGAAACTGTGTTTTTTTCCATGTGTTATATCTTATACGATCCATGAATGGAGCTGCCTACATTATTTTGCAATTACAAAAGAAGAGGGGCTTAAAGGGCACTGGTGGGATGTGTTGAAGATTTAGTTATTAGCACTGTATAATTTATATGTAAGAGATTGCAGTAAAAATGATGATTCGTAAAATAACAACATCAGCATACTGTAAACACATCTGTCTAGCCATCACTTTCACCCACATCATAAAACCGTGTCAACTGAAAATGAGGTCTCCACTCTACTAAATGGTTTTGCTAGATACATTTTGGAGGAAACATGACTGTCTGCCTGTACTGTCTGGGTTATGTTCAGTGGCAACATTTTTTCCAGTCCATGAAGCAGACCTTGGCCATATGCCACAAAAAATAGAGGGATGGTTGAAGTGTTATGATGTGCATAGAAAGTGAAGTACTTTGTCACTTGCGTAAAGCCAGATGTAGTCTTTAAAAACACTTTCATTAAGGACAGGGAAGAATTGTTAAGTGATCAAATTTTGAAACTCATCCTTATAAAAAAAAACAAAAAAACAATAGAATCATTTGTGATATCAGTCATCAAAAATGACCTCCCGTTAAGCGTTGGATCTATTTGAGTGACAGATGCCATCTAGTGGCCATAGTAATTATGACATGCAGTTCATGAACATGAAGTTCAGATGATGTACATAAAAGATGACAAGTTTGAAAATTTGGTGGGTTGTGTAGCTGGTTAGAGGGTTATATCAGAGTATATGTCATATATGCAGTCAATCCTCTTCGTACTCTTGCTTGCTACAGTTTCCGGGAGGTTGAATCTGACTTTAGAGTGTTAGGGAGCTGCTATCTTGGGAGTGTCCCGAAACTTACAGGACAGTTGGAGAAAATGAGGGGTGAGCAGTAGCTTTACACATCCGGGGAAGTGGCTGAAAACAAAGCGGTGAGTGACTGCTTGCATGACCGCACTGTTTTAACCATATTTTTATTAATTTAGAGTCATATATGCTTCAGTGCTGTGTTGTATAAGGTGCCTGATGATCTTTTGAGGTTAGATTTGGAGTATGTTAAGACATTTAAAAACATATTTTAAAAGTCTGCCCCCATGGATTAGCATTGAGTGCTACATCTCTGCTCGAGAAGCGCTATATGGCTGGACCATACTTTGTCGCGTCTTCAGCAATAGCAAATCTCGGGTAGCTTGAGCAATACAAAATAACCAAAGTTGTCCTTTAAATCTAACCAGACTTGAAATAAACACCTGAAAAGCACAAACAAATGATATTGTCCTACTAATTACTGACAATGAGGCTGCATATTAGAAAATGCTTCTCTGGGTCATTCTGGAGAACATGGTAAAACATTTTGCAGTTGTTTTGTTTGGAGGACTTGGTGAACATTGAAAAAGTAAACATGTATTAAGTAAATATTGTGTCTTGACTTGACAAAGCACTTGATTGTTAAGACATACTATAATATGACCATAAAAAGGTTAGTCATGCTCAGTTGTTTGCTTGATACAATTACCTTCTAAGTACATTCACACACAATGCCCTGTATTAGCAATAGTGAAAGTATTAGTGGTGTTGCCATTATATTACTTTGTATATTGTGCGAGAGAGTGATCCAAACAATACTCTGGTAACCTTTCATAACTTTACGGAGGCATGTGACGAAAAACATAAACTTTGGTAAATTCATTTGCTCTAAAGATAGCCCACACTGAAAATAAGTCTGGCCATTATTTTTGCAGTCCTTTCTGGAAATAACTATACATTAGCAAATGAACTACGCCTTGAGATTATGACTCACATAGATGACACGCTCACTGCCCTTCCAGTCCGGTGCATCTCCATCTCCAGTACATAACGTCTGATATATATAACATGACCGTTTCTGGGGCAGACCACGTCATATCTATAGTGCTGCTGAAAGAAGCTGCAAAGCCTTCAATGTTTTTCTCCCTGACATTTATTCTTGATGGGGTAGAAAAGCTTCTGAAAGAGCATTTAGGCTATCAGCTTTCCACTAAAACCCAAACAAATGCTACTCAAGGCAGAGAGTGGCAGGTTTCATTCGATGTTTTGTAAACTACTGTAGCTCTCTCTGAAAATAACGATATCTATGACTCCAATAGACACTTTTAATGGCAAAGCAAAATACCATCCAATTTTCTTTTGAAGACAATATCAAGACACCTGATTTTTTTTTTTTTCTCCAATCGAGAACACAGATGCACATGTTGTCTCTCTCACTCGCACATGTATAATTACACAAAAACAATCTGGCAGGAGTAGATGGAGGACATAAAGTGACATTTTAAAGAGCTGTGACATTCATGTGGTGGAGGAAGTCCATTAAATCCAACAAATGTCTTTCAGTTGGATAATGAACCTTACATTTCATACAATGTTCCCAATTCTAGCTCCGAACATCAAAACAATCTACTGCTCCAGTTCTGTTACCATCCAAGAGAGGAATACTAAGAATGAAGAAGAGGTTTTTTTCAGGTTAATGGCAGGTATGAAAGAATAGCTGAAAGAATACATATTTCATGAATTAGTAATTGTCCATTTGATTAGTCTTGAGATATTCACATAACTGATCTGTCACAAAAGCAAAAGGGACATCGTGTGTCTTCTACGTAGTAAGTGGACAACTGTCATGTTGTANGCAGGTATGAAAGAATAGCTGAAAGAATACATATTTCATGAACTAGCAATTGTCCATTTGATTAGTCTTGAGATAGTGGACAACTGTCACATTGTGTGACTCTTGTTTTAAGGCAGACCACTTATGAAAAGGTTCATTATTTGAAGTCTGATGAATAAATTAACTTGATGCTCACATAAAGGAACCGTTTGACATTTTCTGGCATTTTTGAATTCTTAGTTTTGTTGTGGGGGTGGGACTACATTGTAATATTTTATGTTTAATTCATATAGTACATACCTTACATTTCACAATTATAATCAGTAAGACATGTTTTTCAAGTTATTTTATCACTGACTATTTCTGCCCAAAAGACCGTACATATGCCTTGCATGTATTTTTTTTTGTTTTGTTTTTTTTGAACAATTCAAAACTACTGTTTACATCAAGCCTGTTTACAGTGTTGTGTTTGCTTGCTTTGCTGGTATTTTCTCTTTGCCTTTTTGGTGCATTGCTACATTACTGCAGAGTAGTAACCAGATGGAGACTCATCTTCAAAAATGCTTAATCAGTGCACTAATATAGGCCAAAAACTTCATAGGACACATTTAATAA
>JANJYP010081806.1:0-22654 GCA_024605115.1 Rastrelliger brachysoma | reverse complement strand
AAAAAAAAAAACAAGTGTGAGTCCTAATAAAGTGCTAATGCAGTCAAGTCACTTAAGTTCTACAATAAAGTGCTACTGTGCAAGTTACTGATGCAAGTTAAGAGCATTTATTGCACTAGGAACAAAAGAAAATTTAAATCTGTTGCTTTTAACCCTGGAGCACCGGTATCTCTGCACTAAGAGAAGAAGAACAAAGTCTTCCAAGAGAAGGTGGTCCAGACCAGCTAAGATAGACTGTGCCTTCCACGGAACTTGTCTATCATAGATAGCTGTCAGAGAAAGCTGCTGGTCGCTGATAATCTTGCTGGCTACCTTAACAATATGTGACAGACAATTTTTGTTCTGCACTTTGAGGTTGTCATACCAGGAAATCATGCAGAAAGTTATGTATGGAGATTTTCCATACAGCTACATTTGTGACTATGTTTATGTAGTGACACTATTCAGTGTTTCTTTGCCCTCTGGCCTATGTTTCATCCTGCCGTCTACCTCCACATATTCATGGCTTTTATGTACTAACTCTAATTGATGGGTGTTGCTATGGCCTCAAACACTGAGGCATGAACCCTCTAAGACCGTTCCACATTTACTTAAACCCTTACACAAGCATACAATGATTATTGTTTCCCCTGTTAATCTGGACTTCCTGACATCCTGATAGGAGACTCATGTTATAAAGGCTGACAGGTGAATGAGGCCAGACTTTGTGTGGTTGTGCTATCTGTGTGTGTGTGTGTGTGTGTGTGTGTGTGTGTGTGTGTGTGTGTGTGTGTGTTTGATTTGGTTTACTTGACCAAGAATCAGTTATCGCCTTAAGAAAACACAAACACACCCCTTCATTGACTTTTTCCCTCCATTACTACAAGTGTGAACACACATGCATACACACATCCATTCATATAATAGAAGAACAGGATACATACTGTATGAAGCTTTTAGGTACACAAACATTCAGGCTAAGGTGCATTCACAGTTAAACATGCACAAGCTCACACAAATTTCACACCAAGTAAATCAAAATATGTCAACAGCACAGAGAGATGCACAGAAAACCCATCAAACACACACACAGCCTTTTTTGCCAGGTACCGTTAACAGTTGACTGGCTTCACTTCCTCTTCAGTGGAGTTAAGCTTTCTGACACCAGCCTAGGGGAGAGGAGACAGAACACACACACACTTGTGTCTCCACTCCACACACAGTTAGGAATGCTCAGACCTGCCTGGCCTTGCAAATCCCATAAGGCAAGTCGATCCCCAACTTTCCCAAACAGGCATGACGTGCCCACTTCCCAACACCAAACCCTTTGCCGCGGTAGATGTGGGAATGTGGTTGGAATCTGTCATGTGATCTGTAGGATAGAAACACACCTGTGTACACAAACACATACTCTCATGGCTCATGGGAAATCTTTGGACCTTTACTGGCTGTTAAATCTCAGTTTTTCACTTTATATCATATTAATTACAAGAACTTCTTGAAGTCATTAGAGAGATGGCACAAGCAGCACGTTTAGGATGTCAAAAAAGCATACTGTGAGTCAGCTTTAATTTTATGGCGATGTCAGAATTTTCTTTTTCCCCTACCAAGAAAATTTGTGTTCCAGACTTTTAACATTGTCAGTCTGTCAGTTTGAGTAAGTCGGTGAGTGGAGGATCTGGGTCATTAGCTGTCTGACACTTTGCGCAGGACTTTCTGTGTAATTCAGCCTGTGTGGGTATGTGAGTCTATCAGTCTAGACTGGAACTGTGTGGCTGATGGGCTGACTCTGTGACACACCTCAAAGCAGAGTGAGCAAACTTTCTTAGAGCAAAACCAAAAAATCTGCAAAAACATTTTTACTTGTGGTTCTTTTTTAAAAGTCCTGCTGCAAGTTGGAAGCCTCATCCAGTTATGCATTGGCATGTCCAGTTACTGCATGGTGGCGTCGTAGTTCCCAGAGGCAAACTTTAATGGCTTGGTCAAGAGACACGATTTATTAGATGAATACATCATCAAGTCATTTTGTCTTACTAAAAGACTTTTCAGCTGTTGGCAGGCACAGAACCTATGGCCATGTAGTCAAATGAGTGTCTTTGGAACTTTTAGTGAGAACCTGTTATTGCTATCATTATTATCCTGTTATTCATTTTTATGTGTTCACGATTATTCAAATTAGTAGTGAAAAAACACTTGGTAGGAGCCACACAGACCTCTTTCCAGTTATGCATTTCCCCTGTAGCACCACTGTCTAGCAACCTTCCAGAGTCCATTATAAAACCATTTTACCTCAGAGCTGTTGTACCCCCACCCCCCACCCCCCACACACTCATTTTCCACCCTGTTTAAAGACAGGGTCAGATCGCCTCAGGCCCAAACTATGACCTGACCCACAGGTCAACCAGCTAATAGCACAGGCTACTTGATCCAGCAAGCTTTCTTTCACCCTCTCCATCGATTTAAGTTTCTCTGTCGCTGTTTCACTGCCTTGGTTAAATTCTGTCCAACTAACCCCGTCCTTCACTTCCTTTACTCTCTCATGTGACAGAAGGAGGAAGAGAACAAGAATGGCAAAGTTGAGAGCAGGCCTCACCTTTAACTGACAACCTCTCTTATGAGAACATGAGGGAAAAGAGGAAGAGATAGAAGGTGGCAAAAAGGATAAACACACTTAACAAAGGCAGAAATGTGCTCCCAGGGGCAGTCTGCTGTTAAGCACTATTTGCCCCTACTCGCAGACAGGCCCAGCATTGCTCAGGTTACAATTACAGGTCAGGTGTGTGCGTCAACAAACGAGAGCGTGAAAAGCAGCGCTAATCAGCGGCACAATGTACATTGCAAAGAGGTGTGTGTGTGTGTCAGCGTGTGCCAGACCAGCTGTATGGCACAGTGCCGTCTCTGGAGCACAGCCCAGGCCTAATGTGCAAGCACAGGCCTCTTAGGAGACCACTGGGATGTTGCTTGGCTGCTTCATTGCCTCTCATAGAAATTGTGTTTTGTGTGTGTGTGTGTTGTACTGGAAAAAGTACTGTGGTGCCGGATTTTGGAAACTGCACTATACTAGAGGGTTTCCAGAATTACTGCTCCATTATGAAGTGTTAGATATCATGTTTAATATTGTGAGCTTCTACAGATGTTGCACTTGTGGACATAAATCATGACTGCACCATTTTCCAGCGAGTTTTATGTCGACATAATATTTAATATGGGACTTCTGTCATCTGAAAGATATAGACCTCCGTTTTGAAGAAGCTGTTGGGGGAATGTATTGTTATGTTAACATTTAAATTATGGCACTGTATTCACAGAGTATTAGTTACAAGTTGAGACCTCATTACCTTGATAGACTGTGCTTACAGTACTCTTATTTCTCTGTCAGCAGTGACTAACAGTCGTCCACCTTTACTCTTCTGTCACATGGACTGGCCGCCACTGAAGGGGGAGAAGCGGTTCTTGGCTGTCAGTCCTTCTCTTAGTGGCTGTTTATCTGACATGTTAAATTGATGAAGGGCTTGTGTACCGTCAGCTGGCAGACGTGCGTGCGTGCGTGCGTGCGTGCACACACACACACACACTGTGTGTCATTATTGACACATTATTACTCTTCTCTTCTGTGTTAATGTGAGATTAAGACCTTATCAACTTGGTCATGGGAAAGATGTTACGTGAGGGACTACGACTGTGTGTGTGTGTGTGTGTGTGTGTGTGTGTGTGTGTGTGTGTGAGAAATGGCCATTTCTTGGTTCTTCAAAGGCCTAGTTTAATGTTTAGGATCAAATAAAGATTTTTTTTTTTTTTAGATAATTAAATTAACTGCCACAGTGACACTAAAAGCACTTTTTGTGAAATCAATTCTCATCGAGCTGGTTGTAATGTTTCACAACCCTGTCCATATTAAACCCAATCATATTACATGCCATGATAATTATTGTAAACTATATCTCAAGATCTGAAACATGCCCTCTTCTCCTTCTAAATACTGAGAGTAACAATTTAAGGTCAATTGAGGTTCAGCATCAGACTCAATAGCTGATTAAAGATAATCTGCAATAGAAATAGTTTTGTCCACCCAAACATGTGTTTTAACATCAACAGCCTATAGTTAGAGTAAGGGTTGAGAAAGTCAGTAAGTTTTCCTGTAGTGACCTTAAAGTTAATTATTTTATGTTTGAATGTGCAGACACACAAATCGTACACAATCCATTAGTATCACACTTTACTTTGTGGTACATTTTCCATGCTTTGGGATAACTGGTTCAAATAAATGCCTAACAAACTCCCTCGTTCAGCAAGTTAACCATCTTTACCATAGGTCACTGCTGTGTTGAAAATTATGAATTTCAGCTTTTATAAGAAGGCTATTTGAGGGTTAAAGCATTTAAGTTGTCAACAGTTGGTGCGCTTAAGAACTGTGATAATGTGTTAAGTGTTGGCATGTTTGCGCATGCAGTCACTTTCTCCTCTTCCTTTTTCTTGTGTGAAAGCAGAATACAATAACGCTCTGGTTGTCTGGGCTTGCTCACCGGAATGCCCTCTCAGCCTCACGCTCACTTCGTTTCCTTTCATCCCCCCCCCCTCCTCCTTTGAGCAGCTACCTCCAGTGTGATTAGTGGGCGCTCAATGAGAAGTGCTCCTCTGTTCTTTTCTGCTGTGAGGGATGACGTATCGTCTTGAGGTGTTGTGTGCACATGTGCCTGTGTTCTGGGAGGAGAGCAGCAGAAGCTACCAGCAGGCTGTATTTGCTCTTGCACAAACCTTATAGTGCTTGATACTCAGTGGTTTTTACTGTGAGGCTTAAGGTATTTATCCTCCTTTTGCTTAAATGACCATAAGCAGTAAAACAATATATATTCTGCTGCAGCCTGTCCAACCAGGTATCTAGAGCATCATTTTCTCAGGGCTTTATCATATTAATCATGTGCTCTAACTCACTGTTACAGTTGAGTAAATACAGAAAGCTGGCTTCTTAACATTGTTGCTAGATATTAGTCCCTGTGACATTTTCATGGAGTTGATAGGCCTGCATCTTAGAACATGGAGAAGGTTTTGTGCTGTAGTCCCACAGTTTGATTTGACTATCTATAATGTAGGCTGTTGCCCATATATGGACAATTTCTAAATTTTTCCCTCTATTGTTTTGTGCCGTCATCTACACTTGCCCATGCTGTTCCTCATAGAGTTATTTGCCACTCTTGTTTTGCCTTGCTTCTTGACTTATTTGGCTTATTCTTCAGCTCCTGACTATTTCTTTTCCTGCTTTAAGTTGTGCTGGTGACAAGGCTCTAGGGTCTGGCGGTCAGTCAGTTCACAATTCTGCACTGACATATCTCAAGTATTGGATGGACTGCCATGACATTCATGGTCCCCAGACAGTACATCTTTATTGGTGATCCACTGACTTTTCCAACAGGTTTACATTTGTGCTTTTTAGTAAAATATATCAACAACTCTTGGATAGAGTGTCTTGAAATTTACCGACACTAATCCCTCCCTCAGGATAAACTGTAAAACCAGTTTATCCTGACCTTCAGGTCAAAATGTAATTTTGTTATATTATTATTATATTGATATTCTCATCAACCCCAGCAGTTGTTTGTGTTTTGTGCTAATTAGCAAAATTTAGCATGCTAACATATTAAACTAAGTTGAGGAACACAGGTGACAGTGTACCTCTTTAATATCAGCATCTTGACATGCTGAATGAACGCAGTCTTTACGATGATTATACACTCTTTGTCTTGTTTCCATATTATCTTATACCTATCTTTAACACTCTTTCACCACTTCCTCTTTTAAAGTAAATAGACAATAGTTTAGCATTATAGCAATTTAGCTCTGAGAAGCTTGGTAGCATTACAGTCCAAGTTTGTTTTTTCCCATGCAAGGGGAACCTCAGGCAGCAGTTACCGCCAGATGATACATTTTCATCCTAGGAGCATCAAGTATACAGTCAGAAGATCTATAGTCGCCATAATGCTGGCACAGATGAAACTGCTCCTCCTGCATTTTATTCAATTTTGTAAGGTTAATGTTGCGTGAAAGCGACTTCCAAATAACTAACACTACTACTTTTCCACACTTAAATAGCTCTATTATCCTATCTTGTGTAAAGATTAAGAAATGTAAACATTTTTGTGATGGCTTTGTGTTGAGTGCTCACTATTAGATTAGTAAAGGACAATGTTAGTGCATTATGACAGACATTTTGTCATCATGTCCGGTTTACTACAGGCTCCATAAATGATCAGGCCAGGTTCATGTTCAGGTCAGACCGTTACTCAGCCAGAGATCATTTGTGAAGGAATGCCAATGTATGCTTGTAAGTGCAATTGAGTGTTTTTGTAGTTCACACAACTCCGATAAAGTCATTGGTCTTGGTCTCTAATAAATCAGCCAATCTGGTAACATCTATTTCAGAAGTTGCATTCTCCCAGATGTGTTGGATACATTAAGGAAAATATAAGGATCAGATACGAGTCCATATTGGCAGATAATCAATATTGAAGTACTCTGATCACTATCTTTACCAAAAAAAAAAAACACTGATTAGGACATTCCTAAGTTAAAATTAAAATGATATTTCTCATTAACACTACAATCAGATGAAATTGACTGAAAGACAGTCTGTAGGTAAAAACACAGAAAAGAAAGAAGAAATAAGCTGTGTTTTAGATGGCAAACAAATCAAGAGGTAATGAGTAAAATGGTGATAAGGAAATAAAAATGTGAAGTAGGATGTAGAGTCATTCTGGAGTCTCCTTAGAGAGCAAGAGCGAAAGCAAGTGTGGGAAAAAGGAAAGAGACTGTGGTGTGTAATGGGAGGGGAACCATAGGAAGGCTCCTGTTCACATGTTTGTAGCGCAGTGAGGCCACAAAGGACCCATTCCCACTGATCCTCTTGTCACACTCTCTCTCTCTCTCTCTCTCTCTCTCACACGCACACACACACACACACACACGCATGCACACACACACTCAAAGATCTGACATTAGGTGCTGCTTGGGATGAGGTAATAGGAAAACTATACATTCCATTCCAGCAGTATTTTGTGAAAAAATGCACTATTTGAAAATTACTTCAAAATATGTGGAACTAACATGTGTAGCAGTTCAAAATGTGAAGTTTAGATGGGTTAAATTTGTACCTTTTTTGTTGTATTTTTTAAGTGAGGCAAAAACATAAAGTGTTTCCTGCTGCATACCATTGTCAAAGTGATGCACATGATACTAATAATTTAAAACTATTTAATCCTTGGGTGCTCAAAATCTAAAATTGTAAGGCAGGTTCTCACATACTGTTAGTTTTGCTACATGTTTGTTTTTAAAGATTTCATTTAAGGCTTTCATTTAATTTCATTTAATTTTCATGTTTGTAAGGATAAAAAAACTGTCAGCTTGTATACTTATTTATATTTTAACAAGCATAACAGCATGAAAGTGTTTGAGGAAAGACAGTCCTGTGCCATTATCCTAATCACCGTAGTATGATTTATTGGATCTCATTCCTTTAATGTTGAATAAATTCTCTATAATCTTGTTCTCCTATTAGCCTTATGTTTGTGAGTGTCCAGTGACCGGAGTCACACCTGGAATTCAAAGGAATTCCAGGTGTTTTTCTTCTCACTGCTATATAAAAGTGAAGGTGTACAGGGTTCAGAGCAGCTGGAGATATGTATTGCCCTGAGGGGAGAAAAAGGAGAGCTGGACTATTTAATCTGTTGACTTATTTGATCGGATGGTTTGGGAATCATCCATGTGTCATGTCAAGAATAGACTGGGTGATTAAGAAGTGATTCTTTACATTCAGTTTGTGTTATATGCAAGGTTAGATTCCGTTTCTGTAGCGTCAGGATTCCTGTTTGTGTTTGGCACCTGCTGCGATGCAGCTGTGTGAGAATCTACTATTTGTAAACTCGGGGGTGAGCTTGTTTCCTTGTATGCACTCACACCTGTGGCTGATTCAGCAAAGGGGAGGTCTCTGAGGGATTATAACAGGACCTCAGTTTAAACTGGGCTTGTCATCCTCACATCCCCAGGCTCATGTGGCTACTGAAGATTGATTGCCACTTAGCCTCAGCACAGAGCTCCATTTGAGTGCAAAAGGTGAGTTTTGAAAAAGTTCAGACATCTGACCTGCTGTGATTTACACCATGAGTCATAAGTAGACTTACTGTGCAAGACCTGTTCATTTTAAAGAAAGGAAGTAATGGTGACAGTTTACTGCTGTATTCAATTAAGAAATTCCAGTTACACTGTTTCCTACTATTGTATTTGTATCTGCTCTATCAATTAAATCTTTCAAGCCTAGAGCTAAATTCACAATCTCCCAAATTTTGTCAATGTCAACTCCATCTTTACAACCCCTGCACTAAAAATATGTTATGTCTGGCCCTTCAAAGGCAAAAGCAATGCTTGTCAATAAAACCTGCACTTTAGACCACAAATAGTCTCTCTGCATTTTGCAGTTTTTGTTTTGTTTGCCCTCCGGCTGACCCTGAGCTTTGACCTGTTCAGACCCACATACGGCTCTCCCCAGGTTGAGCTTTTCTCTCTTAGGCATCTGTTTTCTAGATAAGAACAGCAAGTGTGCAGGCTGATTCATTGCTCTGTCACTGACACAGCGTTTGAGCCGTCGACATCCCCGCTCTCCCTGTGTCCGTGTCTCTCATGGCCCACTTTTTATAGCGTGACAATCCAGATTTAGTGACAAATCAAGCAGCATGCTGAAGAAAAAAAGTCTTTTCTGTTTGTTACATTAAGAGATCAGCTTTCAAAGAAGGAAACAGCAGAGCGTTCAACAGTTCAGAGTCCCACCTACACTGTGACCTTGGCAGTCACAAGATACAGAAAGTTTCTTCATGAATGATGACAGGTTGGGACGGGAACCAAGCACTTTCTCTCTGGTGACTACACTATGAACTGCTGCTCTGTTTCGGGTAGAAAACTTCAGAGCTGTATGCTGAAGCAGCCTCAACCTTGGCACCTCACTCAGTTGTTGAAATCTCTCTGTTGCCACTTTTTCATAACAGCCACCTTTTCTTTAAATTTTCTTCCCTTTCACATCCAGTGAAGAAGACTAGCCATCTCCCATAGGAAAAGGATTAGTATATTTTCTCTGGCTCATGGAAAGTTTCAGGCCTCCCTGTCCTCTCCCTCTCATCTTTTTCTCTCCTCTGTGTTGGCTACTTGTCCAGTAGGGCCGCGTAGTTTCACAGTCTAATTACAGGTCAATTAAAGGCTTTCTGGCTCAGCTCTCCTTCTGCCAGTGCTTCGGCCGCAGCAGGCTTAGGGGACTCAACAGAGTGAGAGTGAATGAGATATCATTTCATGTGGAGATCAGCCAAGAGAAGGCCTTGAAAGAGGGGATTGGGGGAAAGGCTTTCCTCTCTTTCTCTCAACAGGCGAGAGTCCCTCCACCCTCTGCATCCCACACAACACCCAGCATCTTAAAGAAGGGGCCTCTGGGATAGAGGCCAGAGGATTATGGGAATATTCATGACCAGATAAAGGGGTGAGCGGTTGAATGACTGTGTTTTGCGGCTCATCTCTTAGGTAAACAGGAGCCTAAATGGAGTTATAGATTGCTACTCCCACTGCTCATGAGGATCAGGCAGTGGTGACTCTGTCCACTGTTTTTTGTTGCATTTCCACAGGATGGTGAAAAGAAAGCCTTGTTTTGGCCTTTTCTTCCTCTTGCTGGTGGCAAACAGATGGTGCTGGGGGAAATAAATATCAGTTTCTCACAGTTTTTATCCACAGAATATTGGCTTTTCTAAGAGATGCCATTCACCGTCACCCGTGGCCTCCTGGGCTTCTGAAAACTGCTGAGGGCTCATTTTAAAGTCATTAAGAATCCCGCTGTAAGGGAGTGTGTGATGGATTTAGTTGATTTGATCTTTGCCATCGTACCTCCAAAGTTTCATGGTGGAATTTGGATTTTTCAGGTAGCCAGGATAAAGCAATCAGGACAGATGGCTGCATATTTTTAACATTGAGGACCAGCAAGGTTCTAGCAGTGTTTGGAGACACCTGAAAGTTGCTTGACGTTTTCTCACGTCTCATTCCAAATACTTCTGTACTGTGATTTAAGCAGTTTAAGAGGCACGAACATCTTCTTCAGGAATTGGTGGAGGAGACGTGTTGCTCTGAATATGCTGGATGTGTACTGTGCGTGTATGCAAAGCCTGAAATAGTGTATTCCTCTTTTAAGGAATACAGGAAGTAAGGAGTTAAGGGAAACTGTGTAGGTATGATATACAAATTTAATATATAAATCTTATAAGGATGATAACCTCTCATGTTGCCTGCACCCAGATCTCCCCTGTCATTTGCCAGGTGACCAAAAACACATCATCTGGCAAACAGTGCCAGCCTTAGACTACAGACTACCTGACCTCATTTTCAGCAGTGGTGCCCTCAAGAACGGAAAAGAGTGGGTGTCCAAAAATACTATCATCCCATGCTGCGCTAACAATAGGGGGCAGTAAACACGTTTTATCATACTACTAAATACTTAAGATTATCAGTATATTTAGAAGAAAACTAGTTTTGTTATATGAGGCCCAGTGTCACACTGTTAAGTCAGACACAACAGATGCTGGAAGAGAAAACGACCACTGGACCAGAGCTACAGCTGAGCTAAGCTGCTAAGATTGAATCTAACACAAAAATTAACAAGCTGTATAATATAATGTTGGAGTAGCGTTGTGGCACTGCTATTACAACTTAAGAGGCCAAATATAGTGCCGTTTTGTGCTTTGTTCCTCTAAAGCACAGGATTAATGATGGGTTTCCGTTGCCTCAATGGCAGGTGAGGAAGAAAAGAGGGATTTCATCCTTTCATCAGAAGCTTTTTCAGCCAATCACAGATTCAAACCTGCACCTTTTCTTGTTACAAACCCACTAATCTCACTTCTACTGCTACCTCCAGTGAAGAGAATAGAATATAACTTTATTGTTCCCATGGGGCAGTTGAGTTTGTAGCCCAGTGATCTAGCGGAGTATACAGTCTCTGAATGACATTGGGCAGGATCCTAAATGTTTGACCCTTGTTAAACAGTCTGCATTTGAAACTCTCCGTCCCCACTGAGTACCTTTATCGGCAGCCACATCTAAACCCAGTTAAGCTTTGAAGCTTGAGCCAGGGGATTTCCTATGTTTTGATGATCTGACAGTCAGTGCCCTCCTTTCTTCGCACCAACCTAAACGCCACTTCTACTCTCCTTTTTCATCAGGTCAGACAGATGTTCGTAATCCTGCTCTGACTGGCTTGGATTGAGTTATGTTGTCCTGTGGTCAGGGCACACAGCCCACACAGCTTACTTTGTCAGTTGCCATTGAGCTGTGCCCTGCAGTGGGCTGCATGCTGGAATGGTGTACCGCAGGGTTATGTTTCATTCAATCCCACACCTGCTGCACTGACTTGTCAGCGTGCCCCTCTACAGGCCTCTTTAATGCCTCCATTAGGTGTTGTAATCTCCTCCTAACGCCCTGCCATTTTGCCTGAGTGTGTTAAGAGTATCAAAGGCCGGGGAATTTTCTTTTTTCCTTTTTTTGCCACCTGCTAGCGGTGCATGTATGTAGGAAGGTGAAAAGGAGCAGAGGTGGCATGACTGTACAGCTCTTGCTGATGCTCAGGACTTTTCTGTCTGTCAATCAGCTTTTCTCAGTTCTGTCAATCAGTAATCAGTGTTTGGTTGGGAGTGTGTGTCAGCTCTTCTCATGTTATCCAGCACTTCTCAGCTCTGCTAATGTTTCTGGATGTGTGTTAAGAGAGATGCACACCCCCAACCATGTGCTTTTCATCCATCAGGAAAGGGATACCTCAGCAGTCGTGCTCCCATCAAAGGGGCTGCACACAAGCCCCCAGACTATGATATTTAGTTTCAGTTTAAAGCACGCACGCAGTTATCACCTTTGTGCCGACCTGAAATGGACACTTGGCACACTGTTGCTCTGAGATCCAAACCGTAACGATTTATCTCCCTCATGCACAAGTCTTTTTAAAGCTGTGTTTTCATAGGGCCTTCTCGTAGGAAAACAATCAACAATAGGTTGCCTATGGATCTCGTGTGGCTGATTGATCAAGATAGAGCAGTGCTAGTTTGTTCTTCAGAGCTGGTGTTTGAGTTTGTGCTTGGGGGAGATCCAGACAGATTAGCAAAGGGTGACAGGGAAGCTGAGAGCCAGTCAGGCCTGGAGGTGCAGCTGGCATTGCAAGTCCTGGCTTCCTTTTCTCCAAGTTGGCCCACAGACTTCCTTCAGCCACTGTTTAATCAGCGATTAAGACTGCTTAAGATGGCTTGCTCATCTCGTGTGACAGTACATGTTGGGTGGAAGGATTGCTCCTCTTATGTGGTCTCTGGACAATAGGAGTGTAATCATAAGAAGTGACTGTTTTTCCAGTAGATTCCCCCTTTCATATGAAATGTTGTTGTTATGGTATCTCCCACTGTCCATTAGCGTTGTGCCTGGGAGGTGCATACCATAAAAAAGGGGGAGGTTGAGAGCTTTGATGTGGTCTATGCTAACTGCGAAAAGGGTACACTCATCACATGTGTGAAGGTGGTCTGCCTTGAAGTTTGGCTGTCACTGTCAGAGGGGACCATCTGGTGTTTTCAATGAAAAATGTGAGGACATTTTTACCTGCAGAAAATACACTGCAGGGATTAAACAGTGATAAATATTTATGTTATACAACACAATTGTAACCAGGCACACATCCTAATGTCAGTTCTATTTGTAGGTTTTCTCATCTTTAATTTTCATGAAGCAATAAGGAAAAAAATGACCAAACATCCCTGCTCACTTTTCAGTGTTCAACAGTTCAGAGATATTAAGTTTACAATCATAGAACAAAGAAAAGCGTCAATTCTTCTTGAATTTTTGGCATCTTTTTTTCTTGACAATTGCTAAATCAATTGAAATTTGTGCTGATTAATCATCTATTGACATGATTTCAGCTCTTAGATTGTATATGTATGGCTTCAGGGGTTTGGCTAAGCAATATTCTTGGTGTGCTTCCTTGCAGAAAAGGTTCGTGAGATCCAGGAGAAACTTGAAGCCTTCATAGAAGCTCTTCATAAGGAGAAATAAGAGAAGCAGGTATTTATCCCTGTATAGTAGAACTCACCAGTCACCTGTACCGAAGTGATCTGTGTTCCAGCAAAACCAAAGCAGCAGCTGCATCAAGTATTTATAAACCAAAGTGACTCAATGTGAGCAGCATTTTATCTGACCTGTTGTTCCTCTTCCATTCTTCTTTACAGAACCTCTGAAAGTAAATGTATGGATCACGGCAGAGAAATGCACTGAACAAAGACAACTAAATCTATACATGACTGTCATCACCCCCACTGGTCCTGCCCCACTGCTCACCTGATTTTAATACCCACGGCTTGGTTCCTTGTCATCCTTCGACACTGATGGAAAGATGGACCGAATCAGAAGGATAAAACAGCGGAACAGTTTTCAGGCTTTCTCTTGGATTTTTCTAATTTTTTTTTTTTTTTAATTTTAGTTGGTTTTTTTTTGTCTTACTTGCAAACTGTCCCAATTTCATAAGAGAGACTTCTACAGAGGAACCCAATTCACATCAGGAGGAAAATGAGAAGCTTGCACAGCGTTGTCAGACATCTGCCCACTCATTTTTAAATAAATGAGGATTGTGTACATGTCAATCTTCTCAGTTGTTTTTTTTTTTTTGGACATCTGTATACATGATCATACAAGGGTGTGTTCACTGAACTGAGACACTATTGGCACTGTTCCAGACGGGTGTAAAAAGCCTTGAATTTCAACCATTATCTCACCTGGTGTTTCTAAAGTCTGTCATGTTACCTTAACTGTTAGGATTTGCCTCTATTCATCATCGGAGCTTCTTAGTTACTTAGGATTCGAAGCACTTATGTTATCCCTCCAAGCTGCAGCTGCATTCTGCATTTATTGTACATGTACCACTTAATGAGGCTGTGTGTAGTTTCAGCACATCTTCTCACCTTAATTCAATGTAAAAACAATAAGTGACTGGTTCAGTATTCAGCTTCAGCACTCTCTCATCACTAAGAGAATCAGCTCTGAACCAGTTTTTGGAAAGAATGTAATGCATAGATTCATTTCTTTATTATTTTTCTCTGTTGGGGATTATCTGCCATTTAGATATATCTGCCGAATGCACATAATACCCTAGTCATACCTCTAATTCAGTCTAAATTTTATTCTATTTTGATAATCGATTACAGTATCTGCCAATTGATGCCCTTCTTTACCTTTCACCTGAACACAGTAGCAGGCAGTTCACCCTCTCCACAAGGTTTTATGTCATTTTTGGCAGGACAGGCTATTTATTTACCTCTGGTGGTGTAGCACACACCCACTCATACTAATCCGCTTCCCCTCTTCTTTTTCTGGTATTTGTATCAACATTAAGATCTTGGGCTTCTGTCAGGGATGACATCAAAAAAGCAAATACAAGGAAAGTAGTTACCTCACTCTGTAAATTAATAGGCATTGAAAGAAGGAAATAATATAACCTGCTGTTAGGTGACGTTAAACCGACAATTTGCGCATTTCTGAACTTCACTTTCGGGTGCCAGATGTTTAACTGTCATGTGCTTTCTTCCTTATCTTAAATCGCTCTCAGAATTACACTTTCATCTCCTTTATTTGGACCATTCTGACTCTTTCCATCACCTATGTCGACATCTATTCATTCTTCCTAGTGTGAAAATTGTCTGATATTTGACTGAAGGTGTGCAGCAGACTGTGTTTACCCCATTCATTCGTTCATATATGTATATGGGTATATCTAAATAATATGCCATTCATTCTTGTACAGGTAAAATTAATGGGATGTCATGGAGCTACTATCATGTACAGCACATATAAGCAGAGTGAGCCACTTGTGTAACACAAAATCGGTGAGTTGGTTCAAAAAGAGTTTTATGTTGTAGAAGTAATGTTTGCATGGTGTACCCCATCGGATGTGCTTTATTTATTAAATTTGTGTTTAAAAGAAAAAGTGAAAATAAAATTGACAAATAAAAATTACCTTTTTCATGACGTGTCAACCTGTGCAGTCAGTGCTATTCCCCCATCCCCCCCCTCACTCTCCCCAAAAAATCCAAATAAATATTAGCAGAAAATATGAGCCAGTTCACCACTTTGGTCTTGACTGAAATATAATAATTATGACACAGATTTTCATACAGAGGAGATCATGATCCCTAAATTTGTCATCTCACACCACTAGTAAGTCAAAATTTTTACTTCCAATATTTTGCTCTATGACCAAATATCTACAAACTAACAAGGTACCCATCAAACTTATCACTACTCATCACTAACGGTGCAACAACTGATGAAGTCGCTTGGATAAGAGGTGAAACATCTTCAAGACAAATCTAAGTCCAATTGCTTTCGATTTAATTGTTGCCTGGAATAAATATGACCTGGATGAATGAGAATATTCACAGACTTATCACTACCGTGTTTAAACTAGGATGGTTAAAATAAAAAAGATTATATCTGCTACTCATCAATAGGTAGCTCTGTCACTCACTGTGACCGTGTTGCCATGCAGATATTAGTTTAAAACTGTGTGTAAGCACAAAGATGCAACCTTTAACTGACCAAATGTCCATTTACCCAAAGCTTCACAGCCTGCAAGAGACTCAAAAAGTACTTGACACAAACATTTGAATCATTGCTTCACTTATCCTTGAAGAGTTATGTTGCATATGCATGTATTTCCAATACATAGCCTGCTGTTATCCCACAGCTGGTTGCTCCCGCTGGATGCAGTGACCTGTGTGCTCATGTGCTGAGGCCTCTACTCCATGTCTGGGCAAACCCTCAGAGTATTTAACTCTGCAATTATCTCATCCCAAATCAGGCTGAAGACGCGCTGCAGCCTGAGGCAAATAGGCAACCAAGGGCCTGACTGATTAATAAGTCAGAGTCCAGAGGTCCTCCACTCCTGGGCATCCTCTCCTCTTTTACAAGAGGCTGGTTTGTTAGCACATCTTCACATTGCTCAGAGGGGAGCACAGAGGAGGGGGATGGATGTAGGGGGAAGAGGGGGCTTCTCCTGACTACCATCACCTGAGGCATTACACAGATTTAACTGCCTCACATCAACTTGCTGTTTCTGTGCAGCTATTATATTCCTGTTTTCTCAAAAACAAGGGGAACAGAGTTTAAAAAAAAAACCCTAATGACTTTGTAGCAGCCATGAAAAGAAAGGGGGTAAAGTCAACCTCCACCAGAATGCCTTTGTGTTATCAGATAGCCACGTTCTGGAGGGAGGGAGGCAGGCCAGGACACACTATACGCCATTAGCATCTGCAAAGGCCGTCACGTTGACTAATAGCCAGTGCCACAACGGCACAGTGGTTCAGTTTGTGTTTTCCCTCAATCCCCTTTATGCTGGTGACACAAAAGCAGCCGGGCCAGACCTGTCAAATGTGCCACAGCAGCCGACATGCACAAAGCTTCATTTCTACTCTTTTTTTTTAAGAAAAAGAAAGGGCCAATCTTGTTGCTTCATTTTTTTAAATCCCCCACCTCATCACACAGACGCATTCTGTGTCTTTTGGCAGGGGGTGTGAACGGTTGGTGTATGATGAAAACCTTGAATAAGTCTTGGAAAAAGGCGATGAATTGTGGGGATGGGCGTTTTTTGGCAGTAGCAGCAGTGTCAGCATTTGTTTGCCTTCTTGTTGGCATTGCTGGCTTTGTTCTCATCTTTCTGACTCTTCTGTTATGGAAGAAGCAGAGATTCTGGCAACCAGATTAAAACAGATTAATGCACACAGCTGTCAATTTATGGGATCCTGGCTTGTACCACTCAGCAGCTTTGAACCATCCTCAGGTGCACATTTAGCAGAACTATGGAGGTTAACAAGTCCAATTTAAGTACAATCAAATAAATTCACATTTCTTTATTGTCTAGTGATGGATTAGGAAGTGCATGATGGATCAATGTTTTAAAAAATCTTACATAGAGAATGGAGTGAGGTGTCACCTTTTGGAAAGGTAAAGGTAAATCTTCCAATGAAGCTTTTTCCTGCTTTACTTGACAATTGTCTGTAAATTTAGATTTTAAAAATCTCTTTAAACACTTAGTTTTTGAATGTGGGGCAATTTAAAAATAACTACCAAGAATGCTTAATTTTCCTAATTCTTATTTTGTCATATTTGTTTAATGTTGTGCTGAAATACTTTAGACTTAAAGCCATATTTTATAGGACTTTAAAGTACTTAACAAAAATTGCATTGTTCTAGTTTGTAGTTTGATTACTCGGATCATGTCATGGCTGTAACACCAGTCGATTTGGCCAAATGAATTAACCATAATATGAATAATGCTTTTTTAAAATTTTTCTGCTTTTTTCCTTCCCGTTTTATGATTTAGCATGCATGAACATTAAATCTCTTACAAATGCTGTTTTTTGTCTTTTTTTTATACATCCATGGAGCCCATAGTCTGCTTTTATGTTTTTAAACTTAATTGCATGGTTCAGTGTGGTGCACTGACCATGATTAATATTTGACAGTACATGAGACATTTTGTGACTCTCAATACATTAAAGTGACAGTATAATATTTAAAGAGACACTACACCACATAAAAGACAATTTGGCCTATGAGAGTCACTTATCAGCACTTCAGTCAACAAGTGCAGATAAATACACTGGATGTAAATCTAACACTTTGCGCCCCAGGAGACAAACTGATGAATCTTATCAGAGGCTTGTTGAAGCAACAGGCTTCCTTCTCCGTTACAGCCAACAAAACCTCCTACTGTCCCCGGGGCCTGCTGCTTTCTGCCCTGCAGAGAATAGCGTCACAATTGGCCTTTGTGTTCATTATGTTGAAGGCATCTTCCCATTGCACTGTGAGGTCCATTCCAATGCCGAATTAGGCCCATGGGGATTTTAGCCAAGTCACAGAGGTCAGAGACCCTCCTTGTTTCACCCCCAACACACACACACACACACACACACACATACAGGGAGCCCTGTTCTTATTCTGTGTGAGCAATAAATTATGGCTCAAATTTTAGGAACTGAAGGAGGCTCAACCGTGTGAATCTTGTGGTGGTCCTGTATGCATAAATATATATATGTGTGTGTGAGTCTCAGTCACTGTTACCACAAGGGTCAGGGTGGTAGGGCAGAGGATTGCTGCATGTTCTCACCATTCAAGTCCAGCCTGAAAGAATCCATAAAATGACCTCACCATCTCACGATACGGGACGTCATACATGAATTAGGCCTTTGTGGAGGGAAACAACCTCCATTAATAAATCCCTGACGGTCACTAACTATATTTTCCTACTAAATCCCCCAAGATGAAGGTCCCCTCACACACGGGTCACCCACTGGGCAGGAAACATACTGAGATATTAGGCTGTGACTGTGTATTAGACTAATGCTGCTTAATGTATCAGATTTAACAGTGCTGCACATTTTCCAACAAGCATATTTTATTGACAAGTTTTGATCTAACAAATATTTTGTTTGAAGTTCTTTGATTCTGTATTACAATAATTTGATTCTGTAATACAATAATAGTTTAACTTAATAACTTTATTTGTCCCCCAATGGGGTAATTCATTCGCAGGAGTGAGGAACATAAAACAGTAAATACATTGAAATACAGATAAAAATATAAAAAAAACATACATACATGTTACATGCATACAACAACAGTTTGTGTTTGTGTATGAACTTTCTTTTAACATTTGTCCAAATGTTGTGTTTTCTAACACTTCTGTTGATTGAGGTCTTCAAGAGATCCAACTTACAAGATCGTTTGAAATCATTTACCCATGACAGCTATTAGCATCTTAGCTGAGTCAGCACTGACTTAATAACATAAGGCATGAATGTGCAACATCTAAAAAGATCTACATCAGAGTTGACATTTCAGTTTTTATTATCATTATTATTATTATTATTATTATTTAAGGCCACAGCTCCATTCTATCACAAAGACAGATGTTTTAAAACTTAATGGCAATTGGGACATAGAAGATAAACAGAGATATTATCAGCCATCCACAAACATCAGATTTTGGAAAGAACTTAGCCATGCAATGTGAACACCATCATATGGATTGAGAATAAATGTAAGCCATGCTCACCTCCCCAAGATAGCAGTTTAACTGAGAATGAGTAATGAAATGCCGAAATAGTGAATAGAGAAAAGTATGTGTGTGTGTGTGTGTGTGTGTGTGTGTGTGTGTGTGTGTGTGTGTGTGTGTGTGTGTGTGTGTGTGTGTGTGTGTGTGTGTGTGTGTGTGTGTGTATCTGGCTCTGTAAAAAATGGAGGGTGGGAACTTTCCTTTGCAGAATGCTGATATGCAAAGTTGCCATGGAAAAACTGATCGTCACACAAACTGTTTCTTAATCGAGTGGAGGTCTTAGTGAGAGGGAGGGACTGGGAGCTTTTAGCACAAGAAGCGGCTATGGGTTTGCATGGACTTAGTGGGATTATGTGAGCATTCATGGCAACCAGTGAGGCCAGCAGGTGAGGTCTGGGCTCAGCAGCCTTAGCCTTTAGGTAAACAGAGAGAAGGGTTGCCAGATCCTGGCTGTGTTGCCAGGCTAAAATTGTATCTGTCCACACTACTTACGTCAGTCAAACTGATCTGCCTCCTCCTGCAAAGCTGCGTTGACAGAGGGCTGCACTTGTTGCCGGATGGGGGACGCTGAGGACCATCTTTCATCGTCTAAGTGCCACAGTGAGACCAGACCAAAAACGGTCTGGTGACATTACTTGACTGGCCATCAATAGTATCTTAGCAGGCGCTAAAACCAAAAGCAAATAAGCACTGAGACTGAATGTGAATGTTAGGCGAGGCAGCATTAGCAGTATTGCATGTTAAAGGAGAGCAGAAATGACAACAGGCCTGGTAAAGTGATCAAGTTTGTGAGCTTTTGTCTCTTTTCAGGAAATGCTGATCTGATTTTCCCCAAGCTTATACATTTGATTAGATTTGCATTTTCAAACAGGCCTGTTTAACACGGGTTCTGGCAGTTAAGCAGTAAAACAGGCTTATGCTTAAATGAATGGTGCAGTGTTTTCCCAGAATACTTCAATTTCAACATGCCTGACACTACATCAGATTAAGACAAGAGAATTGCCATGTTACAAGTGTTGTTAGGAATTCTTGCACATTTTCTTCACAAACAAAACAAAAAAAGTATTTTTTCTCATGACCTTTACACAAGAGTTGAAAATGAGATTACAGACAGGATTCAAGAAAATGTTGAACAGAAGAGCAGCTCAGAGAGGGCAATGTTTTTTTAAAGGAGCACAGTAAATGTGGGCCAAAAAACAGCTTGTTCTGATATACAGTGAAAGCTATAATACAAAGCGAATGAGCAATTAACTAAATACAGAAACATATAAAGCTGCAGTCATCAGTGTCTACAGCTTTCCTAAAATCAACAATTTTTTTTCTGTTTCTCTGTGATTCAGATACTCACTGGTCACACGTTTGTCAGTTGTATGTTTTTGAATGTAAACATGTAAGCTTTTCTAGGAATATTTGTTCACTCTTACATGTTGTAAAACTCAGTTAAACCTTTAAAATGAACATCCTTGTAGCATCCTTCGTGTCATTGTTTAAGCCCCTCCTCTGCTCTCTGTTTGTTCACCTGCTGGTCAGTTGGGTTTGGGCTGAAAGGCCACCGTGTTGCCCCTGCTGACCTTCTGACCTCCTGCAGCCTCCACACGTCTCCTCTCTGGACCAGCAAATATTGGACTAGTCAGTTAGTCAGTCATTCAGGGCTGTAGTATGTTACTCTGCTGCCCAGTGTTTGACTGTTGCCATAGAACAGCTTTACCACTACTGGACAACAACAGGTCGGGGCATGCCCCTATATGTGTGTGTTTGAATGTCTGGAATTTGTGTGTGGCTGTATATAAATAGTGGTGTAATAGCTCTATGTATACAGTATATGGTCGCTGTGTGTGCTATAGATATGTGCCTTGGATGAGCGTCACTGTGGTTAAGCATGTTGCACCATCTAGAATCACCTTTATAACAGAGATTAAATAACTGTTTATTTAATTATTCCTTTCCATCAAAACTAAACTTTAAAACTGCTTTGAAAATAAACAGAAGTCATTTTAAATTTGGTCCTCAAAATTATCATCAGCCTTATTGAGCCAAATGTCATTGGTTCGCTCTATGATATGCCAGTTTCCAAAATTTAAAATTCTCAAATTTCTGCACAAACCAGATTTTTCATGTTAAGATCAGTTTAATTAAACTTGTCTAAACTAATTTACACTGATATGCCAAATATGTTAACAAATGACTAAGAGGTGTATTTGTCAACTTGACAAATGTAAATCCAATATCCCCCCTTAACTCTTTTTTGGTCTTCACTTACTCCTGAGGGTAATGTTTGTCTCTGCTAAAGCTCCTATTATCATCAGTTTGTCAGTCTGCTGTTTGTTTGTTTGCAGGTATTGTGCTTTTTTTTATCTGTTTGATTAAAAAAGCTGAGAGCAGTGGGAAAAACAAATCAATAAATATTCATATATATTAAATAATCCAAAATCTAAAAATGTCTGTAATGGAACTGTAGAAACAGATATTACATGGCTCATCTTTAATATAGTGTTGATATAATTAAAAAAACATAATAACAACAAATAACAAAATATTGTTTGTTTGTTTGTTTGTCTGAATACATGTATTTTCTGCATAATCTTAGTATAGTAAAACACAGTTGTAATAATATAACATATACAACAAACAATTAAAATGGTCTCATAAATCCGGTGTGTGTGTGTGTGTGTGTGTGTGTGTGTGTGTGTGTGTGTGTGTGTGTGTGTGTGTGTGTGTGTGTGTGTGTGTGTGTGTGTGTGATCCTGGGTGCTCAGGAATGTTTGCTCTGCCAACACTAAGTGACTGTAGTCATCGTCGTCTCTCCAGCCTCGAGTGAAACAGACACTCTGCAGCCTTTTATCAGCCGGACACAGCCCGTCCCTTTAAGAGGAGGAAAGTAAATAATGGCAGGACTTTAATAGGTGGATAATGTGGTTGCAGGGCGCAAGACTGACTGTCCCTGAGCAAACAGGACCACAGCAGCCTACATTCTCTCCCACACATGCACAAGCTTTCATTGCTTTTTAAGGATTTATGGTTCCTAAACGTATATTCAGTCTTCTCTTTTCTCGTTTTGGTACCCATCTCCAGATTACCAAAGTTTAACCAGTTTAACACACTTCAAAGTCATTTCTATTTTATGAGTATATACTTTTAAATTGTAGCTTTATTTGCTTATTTATATCACTTGTCTTACATTTTCCTCCCTTGTTTCTGATTTAAGTTTTTTATCATTATTTTGAGGTTTTTTTCTGGTTTATCGATGTTACTATTTAATACTTTTGTTCTTTTTCTTTAGGTTCATCTCTTCCTTCTTGTTCTAATCACCCTGTGGGTCTCCTGCGACACATTCCTTCTCTCTCTCTCTCTCTCTCTGTCTCTCTNACACACACACACACACACACACACACACACACACACACACACACACACACACACATCATCATCATCCTCATCACCACCATCATCATCCTCTCATATCACATCCATTAAGATACAGCAGATTTAACTCCATAAACACACACTCACATACATTTAAACACTTAA
>JANJYP010081787.1:0-13948 GCA_024605115.1 Rastrelliger brachysoma | reverse complement strand
TCATCGCTCTGTGCCATAAGCCATAGTGGATAAGTGTCAGAAAAAGGATGGATGAATGGAGAGATGGATGGATGCTCAGTCAAATCATAACACCTAGTTAAGGCTTTGAGAGAGTTTTTGAAAAACTGACGTGAAAGGAAAGAAAGAATTTGTCCTTATAAACAAAATATAAACATATCGCTCCATATAAGCAAAGACAGACAGCCAGAATGTGCAACAGTTTCTTCTATTATTAATATGAATTAATCACTGCTGCTTTTTATGTCTGTCTCTTTAGGATTTTTTAATGAAGTGTCTATGTGTATGTCATTGTTTCATTTTATTTGTTTTATCCTATTTACTTTGACACAAGGATCCCAAATAACGCAATTTCATTCCTCTATATGTACACTTGAAACTTGAAAATATATTGTACATTGAACAGAAATTTATAATTATTGAAAATGACAGTATTAGTGAAACATCCTTTATCACACAGTGATTGCTGATCAGTGTGTATATAGCACAGAGTTTCCTGCAAAGAGATACATACTGAAATGAATAAAGCTGAAATAGAAAGGTGTATACAGTATGCCATACAGAAATACTCTAAGAGTCACCACAGAACAAAATCAATAAGATGCATGTAATACTCAACCGCTGATCCACAGACAATGAATCACTGCCAATATTGGTAACAGTAACTGTAGCAGCGGCGGTGATAGTGGTAATTATACTTTTGATTGTAGCAGTAATAACTGCAGTGATAGTAGTGATCATGATTATAGTAGCACAGTAGCAGAAACCATAGTAGTGTTTAATATTTTTACATTGCTGTGGTAGACTTAATAGTAGTTGTAATTGTGGCAGTAGTAGGATTAGCAGTGCCAGCAGTAACGTTGCACTATGGTACTTCAGATATCAAGAATTTTGTTTTTAGTAGTGTTTTTTTTGTAGTTTCCTGCATGAATGGGTTCAAATCAAAGCCACAGTATAAAATCTCCAGTACTTAAATGCACCCATAGTGTCGCAGCACCCCCAGTCTCAGTGTAATAAGTCAACTGCTAATTACTGAACAAGTGAGATTACAACCTGAGTGTGTTCCAGCTGCCGCCTGCTTGTCAAACATCCCTCCAGCAGAAATCAATAGGTCATCATCTCTGCATATTAGTACATATCAGGAGGAGAGAGGAGAGGATGAAAAATCAAAAGGAAGGAGAAAAAGAGGAGAGAAAAAAAAGTGAGGAGAGAAACTGCCACATCTATTCTGTTAACATTGCTGGGTATGTGTTATGAGCAAAAAATGTGTGTAGGGGGTGGAGTAACAATTGAAAACTCTGGTTGAATAAACAACTATGGATGGACTTTATTTGAATGTTTATTTTTGGCAAAAAAAAAAAAAATCTTGAATGGATGCTAACAACTACATAAGTCAATAAGGCCATCAACTATCGTTTACAACAGCANAAAAAAAAAAAAAATGAACGGATGCTAACAACTACATAAGTCAATAAGGCCATCAACTATCTTTTACAACAGAAACACAAATATACAGTACTGTCTATCAATGACAATGCATTGTATGATTGACTGTACTGACACACAACAGAGAAAAGCAGAGGAAAGACAGAATGCTTCTTAACAGTAAAAACAGATGCAAACTGTATTAAAACTATACACGTGCTCCAGTTTATGTTTATTAAAGTTAAAGTTTATTCATTCTAATGTATAGCTATGTTCACTAGCACGATACACACATGTTCATACAAAAACATAGTAATGGTAATAGCAGATGGGACCCACTGGGCTAGATCAGACTTGTGTGACTGATGAAGGTATTGAGCACATATTTCCCTCAGGAGCTGGTGGAGACCAAAAACAGAGCTAAAACAGAATGGATATGAAACATAGATTGACCAGGTCATAAGAACCATGACAGCAAGTTTGATGTATCTTCAGTAAAAACATATCAGGATGTCAGCTTGTTCTGCTGCCACCAAGAGGGCAAAAAAAGAAAACTACGTCTGGCACCATTAATTTTTATGTAATCCTGCTCTGCTGCATTATAAACAGTTGCACAAAAAATATTTAGCATATTTTGCTGTCATTTGTCAAACAGCAGTCAAATATGCCTTTAAAATGAGTGTAATGTATTACCATACACATTAATTTAACATCAAATAATAGCTAACTAGCGTGGTGACCAAGCTATTGCTAGCTAGCTGGCATGCAGATAGCTTTGCAGCAAACTTGGCTGACAGCCTATTGTAAATTCTAACACTTAGCAACACTACACTGACATCTGGAGGAATATTTTATCTTTTCTTTCTTTCATGTTTTTTTCCCCACATTTTTTACATTGCTACTTCAGCACCTTTTTTGGCTGGTGATGTAGCGACAGCACACTCCTACTAGCATTAGCATGTTACCGTTATGCTTGCCAACAAGCTCGGGAAGTAGTCACTACATTCCCACAGGTGAGGTGGATAAAGCTGAGGATGGCTGCCAACTAATCATGAACCATAGTGTCTCTGGTTTGAAATTAAGTATCATGATTAAACAGTGGGAGTGTTGCAATCAGTGTAGTTTAAGTATAACTGTCTAACATAAGTTCCACTGTCATCTACCATTGTTCCCTAAGAAACAGTGATAGCAACAATCAGTCACTAAACAATCATGATATAAATGGTTAAACTGGAACACTACAAAGGAGCTACAAGTAAGTATGTGTGTGTGTGTGTGTGTGTGTGTGTGTGTGTGTGTGTGTGTGTGTGTGTGTGTGTGTGTGTGTGTGTGTGTGTGTGTGTGTCAACAGACAGGCCCAATCTTGTCTGAAATCCACTTCAAATGTGCTGCTGAGTTGCAGTCAATGATTAAACACTTAAGCCTGGGTGTCAGAACAGTGGTAGGGTGTGTGAGCTAATATTTGGATTACTATTGATTGAAATTTTTACAGGTCATTTCCTCTAAAGATGATTAATATATCTGTTACTCAATCATCCTACAGTCTCTGGGTGTTTAACCTAGAGGACACCCGAGCCTTAGGACAAAGGAAGGCTGGTGATCAGAGGGTTGCTAGTTTAATTCCACTGGAGGACNTCTGGGTGTTTAACCTAGAGGACACCCGAGCCTTAGGACAAACGAAGGCTGGTGATCAGAGGGTTGCTAGTTTAATTCCACTGGAGGACATACAGTATAAACTGCTGAGCATAGCAATATTGTCTATGTACTTTAACAACTGAATGCTTTATATAGTTGGCGGCAAGGATAAAGTCAGTGCTTTAGGTTGTAAATGTGCAGTTCCTCTAATTTCCACTAGATAGTGTCCTCCTAAAAATAAACATGGATGGAAAAACTAATACAAATTCGAAACAGCTAATACATTTTGTGAAAATACCAGCTGCTTTAAGGAAATGTTTGTTATGAATGTAGTCACAACGTCATTTTAATTTAATATTTCGACTGAGTTGTTTGATGTTTGACAATATCAGGTTTACTTTGAAACCTATGAGCTTCCCAAAATGAACAGCAAATCATCATCCTGTTCTGTTTATTAGAACAGATGTGCAACACCATACCAATGCTTTGTAATGACACACAAATACACAGTCTGAGTGCTAGCAGTGGTTACATTTCTTTTCCTTTTTAACTGGTTCACCTAGCTTTTAATGGCAATATAAGTTTATTAGTCCACCACTTTGATACAGACTAAATTATCTTTGCAATTATTGAATGGATTGAATAAACTGTAATAACTCTAGTAATATTTTGATGATGATAAATAGTCTTGCAATATCAGACAACTGGAGATCGCTAACTCACTAACAAACCTATGCCCTTCACATTTTGTCAAGAAATGTGAGGGGCATAGGTTACCAGAAATAATACTCTCCCCTTATTCTCCTCCATGGTGAACTACATGTTGCTGCCCAAATATGAAGGGCTCCTCTAAAGACTTTGGATTAGTTCTGCAATGCAGGGTTTTCAAGGCTTCCTAACTGTTTCCATCCAATTTTAACAATGAAAGCCGAGAGATTGTCCTCGGTCTCTAGCAGAGCAAACCATTCAGAGAGTGACCTGTGTATCTACCAGATAAAAGTCTTTACTCAGCCAATTGAAAATCTGCAGGATGGATTGGCACATCATTTGATCCAACCATTATTTCCAGATGGTTTATCATCTTGGTGATCATGTAACCTAATCTAATGTCACCAGTAAAGCAGCATTTTATTGAGGGTTAAATATGGATTTAAAATGAGAATCTTCTCCACACTGTCATTTACTGTTGAAATATTTATTAGTCTACAATGGACCCTTAGTCTATGGTTGGTCTGAGGTGCAGGTCCAATAAAACAACTATGGACCATTAGATTTGGTACAGTCCCATCCACAGTTGTGTGTTTAGTTCTAATTAGCAAATGTTATCATTGAGTGTCATCACTACTACCGAACATGGTGATAATACAAGTTAGCTCATAAGCTATTTAATTTACATGCTACAGTGAGTATGTTTATATAGACTTTAGTATCCCAGTTTTGATCGGGTTTTTAAGTATCCCATCTTTGAGTTCAGGACAAGCCCTTATCCTGAATTTGAGAAACCCGATTTTGCTGCCAGGAGCACAGAAACTGGGATACTGGTGCATGTATACATCTTACCTGCCCACCATCTACGCAGGCATGGTTTCAGCCAACTGACATAACCAGACGTTGCCATAGATATAGACGCTCTCTCCTCTGATTGCTGGCAATGAGGTGGATAATCCATACCTGCAGCACAATGTTGGCATTTAATAATGCAAAAGGTCTCATTTTTAAACCTAGATTTCCAATTTGCTGCACTTCCTGTTGTAAACAATAGACGCGCATGTGCACATAAGATGCAGTAATCAGAAATTACTAGTATTTATCATGTGTACGGGGATATTGAATAATCAAAATCATCTACATCTTTTTATTTGAAACTGACATGAGAGTATCAGACTCCACTAAAAACTGATGAGAGATGAAACAAATGTCTCTCTGAACTTGAATGAATATGTGGAAACATATACAAGCTATGAAGAAGGAGGGTTGTACTATTTAAAACGATTCAACCTTTTATGTATTCTGGTCAAAGTCAAATTGATTGTAGCTTCTATTATGAGTAGATTTCTTCGGGGACACTGCGTAATTCCTTGTGGAAATTAAGCAAATATAAAAATGTGAACTACTGAATTACTTAATCTACTCTCTGCATCTCTGTAATACCTCTGCCTCTCCTCTCTCCCGCTTCACAATGTCAATCACTCTCTTTCCCTCTATCACATTTACCTTCATTTTCACCTTCATCATCTCATAATCAACATCCCAGATGACATTTTCTGAAATGAACTAAGAGATGTTCAGTCACTCCGCCTCTTGTGCTGGACTGTCCCTGTTTATTTCACCTGATGAGCTGCCATGATGGCCCACTGTAAAAAATGACTCCTGTAGAGTAACTACCAGGATCTGAAGGTGAGATAAAGATAGAGATAGAGATGGATTGAAGGTGATGTCGAGATGGAGACTGAAGCTCATAACAGGTCATAACAATACAAATATAGTCATCGATATTTAGGTACTCAAATACCATTTAATTGGACATTGATTAGTATTAATTACAATTTACAAGTTTTTGACTCAAAGTATATGTATTGAAATCAAATATGTGCAATATATACAGACGTTTTACTTTTTTACTGTCATAAATTAAATTACACCAAAACCAATGACGTGTTAGTCTGTTTGTCTCCTAATACTTTCCTGTATAACACAAATCTGTACTTTAATTTTAAAAATAAGTAGCGGTAAAAGTAATTTCCTAAGACACATGGGCATATTAATAGTTTTTTAGAAAATAATACTCGACCAGGAATAAATAGTGCAGTTGTTGAGAACTATTTTCCATGGTGGATTAATACACATATTGTGGTGGTTTAGTATTTTTCCAGCTGCAGAACAGTTAACTGTATGTGGGATTATCTAAAAATAAACTAGAGCATGTGAGTTCATGGTAATGAAGGAACATGTCACTAAGTGCAACTGGATGTTAGCAGCACATGTGTTAGAATTCTAAGATAAGTTTTGTACCAAAATGCATATTGAAGTTGTAGGTGCTGAGGTGCATATGTTCTACTGTCAGTCACTTAACATTGCCTACAAGAAAATGAACCTGACTTACATTTCAACATGCTCGAAAGAACTTCCATACTTCACAACTTTATAAACCAGACTAGTGAAGACTGTATGTTACAATGAGAACATCTGGTTCTGGGGACAGATGTGACAGATTAAGAAGCTTCTGTTCCACCCTTCACTGTCATCTTCTTGTCTTGTGTGACTACAGAATGAGATAGAATGAAGTGATTTGTCTGCCTTGTCATATTTTACAGTGTTCATCCCATTGGGTAAAATCATCCTAACAGATCAGATCAATGGCGGCTCGTATAAGGATGGATCAATACTGTTTAGAGACAGACTGATCAGTGAAACTGGCGAGTTCTGATGTCTGGGAGCCTCAAGTTTAATGAAGGAGACAGCCAGAGACAGACACAGGGAGGAAAAGCAGGGAGATAAAAGACAGGTAGAGTTCTATCTGTAACTCAGCTATGACCACTGTTAAGACTGCTTACTTGTACTTACTTTTACTTTTTATTTAGTGGAAATACTTTATTTTACACTATATTGGACATACTTACACTGCATGAACAACAGTGTACATTACTACTACTAGTCATTTCATCTACCCCAATAATATCAACTGATTTTCACGCTGTCAAATATAAATACATACAATAGTTTATGACATAAAAAGATAGCAAAAGAAAGCATTACTTTAATAAACAAACTACTACAACTAAATAAATAAATTAAATACAAGGCCATCCCTTTCACCCCATCTAATGGTGTATACTGGGAGCTGGCAAGAGCAACTAAACCAACAAAGAATATGTACCTGTCTTACTTCAATCACCTCTTTATTAGAGAAACTAACATACATACATACATCTCTATAAATAATTTAATCTCATGAATGAAAATCATCCACTTTTCTGGTACAATATCAGCTTGTAGCAAGTAAATCATTATCACCACAAGGTAAAAATTGTGCTTTTAGAGACAGGATTAATTTTTTTTTTATTATTTGTTTATCCAAAACCAATTTTTTCCTAACTGTAATCACGTTTTAGTAGCTTAAACCTCTCTACAGGCAGGACTCAGAGTAACAATCTTGGTATCTGGTAAGTTCCACACCAGGAATAACAGCACCCTAGAGAAGCTTTTTTTATGGTTCTTTACAGCACGCTTGAGGGATGTTTAAGTAACCATTTACAGAATAGATTCCTTAAAGAACCGTCTCAGCTTCTTTAAAATTGTTTTTCTTTGGCATCACACTGGTTCCAGTTAACATCATTTTTTTCTCTCTCTCTCTCTGTGTAGCCATTTTACTAAAACAACTGCTGATTACACTGTAAAACTAAAAATTTAACAAATGCATCATGTTACCCTGCTACCTTAAAAAGTGGATTAGGCTGAATTTACATTGAATAATTAATTCAAAGCTTTCTTGTCTCGAGTTGTAAAAATGTAAAACCAACTGAGCTGAGTTAATTCAACTAGAGTTCAATAATGTTAAGGGACAGATTAAGTCATACACTGATAAAAAAAAATATTGTCAAATCTGTTTTCTGTTGTTTTTTTGTTTTGTTTTGTTTTATTAGAAGAATCAATTTAAAGGTACGGATTCAGTAAAAATATAACACATAAGCTGATTCTCTCACTGACCCTGTTCAATTATAAGCAGGCATAAACTGAATTTGATACTAACCTTTATCATGTATGGCAAAAGGTTTTTTTTTAATTATGTATGTTTTCAACAACAATGCGTCATGTTTTTTTTAATCCTTACATACTGTTCACAGCATAATTTCACCCATTTTTATATTATAGAGAAGAAAAAACACCTTAAAAACTTTCCTTTTAGCTTGAATATACAAAATGGAGTGTTTGACTCATATTTAAAAAAAAAAAAATAAAGCCACAAAAAATACCATTCAATAATATTGTGCATCCATCATCATCATTGATCATTGATTGAAAGAGTTATGCTCAGTATATAAAATTGGACCATTAATAATAAATAATACATTTATTTTTATACATTAGTGTATAATGTGATTGTAAAAAAAAAAAAAAAATTCTCCATCAACAAAAAATGTAAAAATTAAGAATGACCCTTTCTCTGCTCTCTGAAAGCTTCATTAAGAAATAATGACCAATTTATTAATGACTAATGAGGAACACATGCATGATTTGTAGGTGGTAAATTATATATAGAGGCTAATTATGAGGTTATACTGTGCAAAGCATGGGAATAGACTGCATGTAAAGGTTTAAAAACTTAATTTAAACAGTTGAATAAGCTCTCTCTACATTCATTATGCAAATCTTGAAGGTGAATCACTTTATGAGCAAAACCTCTGCTTCCACTGTAACTATAATGTACCTGTATTAATCTGCCTGGAGACTGCTAATGGAAGGTAATTATTAGCTACAGCTGAAATGAATGTTTTAATTAAAGTGCTTTTTATTCTATTATTACTTCAAGTGTCTTCAATGCCACTACTCCAGCTATCATTGCTACTATTGTTGCCACTGCTAATGATGTTATGTTATTCTTTCATCTAGTGTTTGTCCTCTTCTTGATTATTAATGCATATCGTTGCTATGGCTGTGATTGATTAAACATAAACTGAATTAGTTTGTGGCGTTCGGCTCGATGGAGGCAGTTAAATTTTAAAGACGTGCAGATTGATCTGAGGATTGGACTAGAAAACCTTCCTCAAATGATTTCTCCTTTTTTTAAATTTTGAAGCTGGTTTCTCTTTCTCTCAGTTACACTCATGCTCCTTTTCTTTCCTTGTTACTCTCCCAAATTCCTCTGCAATGAATAAAAGAGATTTCCCCTGTGTCTGTGTGCATGTGTGGCCCTTGTATTCCCGATGTTGTGGGCATTCACCTAACTTGTGGGGACCAAAAAATCTCCTTAATCTAAATTGCCCATTTTAGTAAGTAAAGATTAATTATGCTTAAGTCCTATGAAGTTATTGAAACAAGTGTGTGTGTGTCTGCTTGCCTCCCTTATGGTCACCAACAGCAGGTCCACATGAAGTCAATGTAAGTCGATGTGATGTCTTCTGAAGTTATTGAAACNTGTGTGTGTGTGTGTGTGTGTGTGTGTGTGTGTGTGTGTGTGTGTGTGTGTGTGTGTGTGTGTGTGTGTGTGTGTATGTGTGTGTGTGTGTGTGTGGTCCTTGCATTCCTCATGTTGTGAGGACTCACCTCCCTTATGGGGACAAAAGGCAAGTACCCATGAAACAAATGAATGTAAGTTGTGTGAATGTGTTGTCCTCTGAAGTGATGGAAACAAGACTGTGTGTGTGATTCTCTCTCTGTGTGTGTGTGTGTGTGTGTGTGTGTGTGTGTGTGTGTGTGCGTGTGGACATGTGTGTGATTGATGCTGGATAGCAGCGGTCACGCACCTGCTGAAATTGATTGGCCGGAGCGACTCCTGCAATCAGTGGGCAGTGACCACCACCTTACACCACCACCCTACCCCACCCCTTTTTTTCTCTTCCTTCCTCTCACCTCCTTTCTCCCTCTCTCATCATCTATCCTATTTACCTCTCCTCCTTCCTTCATCTCCCCTCTCTGTCTCTGTCTCTGTCTCTGTCTCTGTCTCTGTCTCTGTCTCTGTCTCTCTCTCTCTCTCTCTCTCTCTCTCTCTCTCTCTCTCTCTCTCTCTCTCTCTCTCTCTCTCTCCCTCTGAGTGCCTCATCTCCTCCCCCTATCATCCTCCTCCCTATTCGCCTTTACCCCCTTCACTTCTCCACACCTCGCTGGTCATGTGGGTTGCTTGGCAACAGCTGCTCTCTCTCTCTCTCTCTCTCTCTCTCTCTCTCTCTCTCTCTCTCTCTCTCTCTCTCTCTCTCCACCTCTCTCTGTCTCTTTCTCATTCTCAGTCAGGTATTGTGAAAAAAGGGATAAAAAAGAAAAAGATGAATGATAAAGGGAGTGAGTGAGTGAAAAAAGAGGGAGGGATGGAAGACTGGATTAGGTGAGTGGGGTGGGGGGTAAGGAAGAAAAAGAGGGATGGTTAGGGAGAACTGGATAGAGATGAGGATAGAGTGAGGATAAGGAAAAAAGATTGGAAAGGAGAGATAAAATGTGGGAAGGAGTAGAAGTAAGGAGGAGAGTGAATATGTTTTGCAGTACAGAGACCATCTCCTCTCACCTAATTCTCCCATTTATCTTTTCTCTGCTCTGAAATAGAAAGAAATTGACCTTTCAGCCTGTGGACATGTAGAGCCCCTAGACTCAGACTCAGAAACCTGCAGAAACACAGTTCAACTGCTGGTGTCTGCCTCTTTGTTGCATTTTCTTTGCTTTGCTTTCAGACACAGGTTACAGCTCCAAATTTAAAGTTCAGTCAGATTTAATTTGAACCTTGTTTTGAAATGAGCAGAAAGGTTTGGTTTACTTGTACCACAAGACAGGAATTATTTTGAGCGTGTTCTATTTATTTATAGATTTTTAAAAAACACATTTACAATCACTATTTTATAGTCCAGGAGAACATTTTATAGAATATGACGAATATAATAACACGTATGAATGCTTTAAAAAATATGTATAATGTATAAATATGGGTTAAATTTGGGGTGCACAGGTGGTTGAGTGGTTAAGAGTGCATACCACATACTGTATGCAGCTGAAAATGCAATTCATGTATCTTAAAAAAATAGTTTTAAAAGCAGCATCATGTTTGTTACAATGTATATTTAGTATTTTTGTTGCTTTAATGACATTTTTTAAAATGTCAACATTACATATTTTATCTACCTACAGCGTATTTAAGTGGACTTATAAACATACTTACTATTATTAAATATAAAAAGTTATAATGTAAGATTGTGTCAAACTAGTTGACATGGTGTTTCATTTAGAATTTAATGTTTTTTAAGCAAGTTGAATTAAGTTTTTATGGTTACACCACTTAGACATTTTTTGCCTTTATTTCACAAGTATGAGGCAGAGAGACTGACAGGAAACAGGGAGAAAGAGAGAGGAATGACCTGCAGCATAGGTCCCAGGCCAGAATTGAACCAGGGATGCTGCCGTTATGTGGCATGCACTGTAACCACTAGGCTATCCAGGCACTCCCACTTATGACATTTTTACCATAATATTCTACCAAAATGGATTAAAAGCAATTTTTTGCTGGGTCCACAAAAAAAGCAAACATTGTGTGCATGTCATTCATATTTTTATTTTCAAATTTGACTACAACCCATATGGTGTTTTACAGCTCTCAAATGTTAAAATGGGTCAAATCTGATATGTAAGGGTTAATATTCATTGTCCACATGTTTTTCTCACCTGAAACTTGAACTTTTTGAAAGTGGATTAATATGTATATCAGATCATTTCTCCACCTGTACTACATAATCCACGTCTTATGTAAGCTGAGAGTCACCCATAACAACTAAAGAGATCAGATAAAGGTGAATGACAGCAGCAGGAAACACTCTTCTTTCCACTCGCATGCACTGCAGATTTAGTGTCTCTGTAAACCCATAAAACACACGATGATTCGTCCTCATACACACTGCAGAACCCGATCCAATTCTGTCTGGGCTCTTTTTAATTCGGCCTTGTCCGCAAAGATGTGAAGACGCGCACGCACACATACACACACACTCACACACATAAAGAGGCCTTAGTTCATTGCTGTCCGCTGTCTGAACTATGAGTGATGTACAGTCTGTCTGTTGTCCTCCATCGATACAGTGGACATAACAAAGCGCTGCAGTCCGGTCTATTTACACACACACACACACACACACACACACACACACACACACACACACACACACACACACACACACACACACACACACACACACACACACACACACACGCACACACACCTCATCTTGAGAGAGGAACAGGTTCAATCTCGAGGTTGGTATGATGAATTATGAAATGTGGAAACTGGATTCTTCAATGTGACCTTGGATGTTCAGCCGAGGCTTCATTTACACACACACTGTTCTTCACCTGCAGAGCTCCACCTCCATCTGACATCCACCTCTAATAAATAACTACTGACTGACTAATGAAAACAGGACAGATAACTACAGCTGACTTTATGTAATAATAGATGTGTGTTACAAAGTTTGAATCAGCGGAGTTTTTTCAGTTTTTTTTTTTTTAATGAAGTATAACAAAAATATGATTACAGTGCACTCAGTATTAGTTGGTTAAATTTTTTACAGTGTGTTTTGACAATTTGATGTGACTGGATGTGGTTTTGTTGTACCTGTAACCACATCTAAATGTAACATCACACAGTCATTGTGAGATGTGTTAATTTATATTTACAGAAAGTCGAGAAAGACAGTCATGTAAGTTGCACTGTTTGTGAGGACATCAGACAGACAGTACATTTCATTTGTTTTATTACTGTATAAAAACAACTGTGGACTTACTCTACTTACCCTCATTTTATATCGTTACAGAGACATGTATCATTTTGATTCAATTAATATATCAAAATTTTCTTCCATAATCTTTATTGTTTCAGTTTATATTCTACTCACATGATGCTCATCCCTAATGGACGCTGTGTTTCAATCAAATTAAAGCTAAAAGATCAACATGCAAAAAAAAAACAAAACAAAAAAAACACTTGATGCTAAGTACTCTGGTGTTAATCCTAAACAGCTCTGAATGACTAAATAAGCAACAAACACCAAAAAAAAATCCATCAACTGTTACCGGTGTTTGGCTCAAATGTGCAAAACCATGATTGGTGCAGAGAAGCATGTGACATCACGTTTTGTGACACCACCTTTTCACTTCAAAACTAGTGAGAGGAACACCGAGTGGGGGAGGCGAAAAGAGGACATGCATAAATCTCTCATCTGAAACAAACAAAACTATTTGTAGGAGGCTTAATCCGACTATGAATCAGTGAAGTTATTATTTATGATAAAAACCTGATGAGAATCAACAAATGAACACAGAATTTGTGATGAATGTAAAATGTATAACTGTACTTTTATGTGACCTGTTCTGGAGTAAATATTGATATATGAACATACGGTAATTTATACTGTATTGTTCATATGTATTGTCATGGTCACAGGTTCACTTTCAGATGTGGGTTCTTCTACCAAATGTTATGTACTGCATGAAAATGAACATTTAAACATTTAAAGCATATAGAATTTGGGATTGGGGACAGGGGGGAAAAGCTATTTTTTACTGTTGTAGGTAGTTTTTTTTATTAATGTTTTAAATTCTATTTTTTAAATTTGCTATTAGGTCAATGTGCAGGATACTTTGCTTGATAATAAAATGCATCTTAAAGTTAATTTTCATACATATATTATATATGTAATGTCCTAGGGACGCAAATGGCACCCATTCAGTGGAATGATGTACAGACTATATAGTACATATATATGTTAGGGTTTGTTAGTAGCTTGTATTGCATCTAGTCTTTGTGTTAATAAATTACCCTGACAGTAACATCAGTTGATTTGATCAGCACTGCTAGTACTACTTTGATGCTGTATTCAATCATTAATGACATCATTTACCGTGCACTACAAATCAGGTGAGATGAGAATGAAAGAAAACAGAACAAAGAGAGAGAATGGTTTTGTTCCTTTTACATTTAGCCTCAGCTTGGCAGGATCAACTTGGAGCTGAGACATTACCCTGATCTTATTATGACTGTTTGTTTCTCTCTGTGTGTGTGTGTGTGTGTGTGTGTCTGTGTGTGTGTGTGTGTGTACAGTACACACAGTGCAGCAATTTCACGCTCCTCTGGCTCAGGTGACGCAGCAGCCTCTGATCGCCCACTCTCCTCCTCCTCGCT